>PVLC010025330.1:0-17365 GCA_004027655.1 Graphiurus murinus | reverse complement strand
TTGTTGAGACTAGCCTTGAACATGTGATCTTCCTGACTCAGCTTTCCTAGTACTGGAATTATAGGTGTGTGCCACCTTGCCTGGTAGGAAGTGAAAATTTACAAGTGTGAGCATGTGTTAGATCAGTTGCGAAGATCATTTTATAATGGAAGAGTTGAAACCTGAGAGTTATTCATCAAAAGCAACATATAGCCATCAAGACTCTATGAAGAGATGATTGAAGAGATTAACAAATCAGAATAGTGATATTGGAAAGGCAATGAGTCAATTAAGAAAGTAGGAAAAATGACAGAAGTAAAAGTCCTTAGTGTACATTTGAACAATTATAAGGAAAGAATTGAGTCTTCAGAATTGTTTCCTCAGCAGAATATTTTTTCTATTAAGCAGATATCAATTTTTTGTTAAAATGATATTAAATACATGATTCATCAAACTTCCTCAATTCTGATTCCATGTTTAGAAAATTAAATGTCATAATTCTCCCCCAAAGGTCTACCTGATGAGAAAGTAAAGCCACATGATAGCACTATCTCACTATAAGTTGATGATTTGAGATCACAGCTTCATATAAAAATCTCCCAGACTCATTGTGTGTCCCATGCTCACCCATTTCTATTAGTGTTATTAACCTAGGCCATGTTACATTAACAAATTCCAACTTTCCAGCATCCAAGGTTCAAAACTAAATCCCAAATCTTTCAAAGAAATATAATACCAGGCTGAAAGTTCTTTGGAGACAGCTTAGTGGCCACTGCTTTCAGAGGCAAAATCTGGACACTGTTGCCATAGGGGGAATAAAATTAACTTTGAGTATGATGTCATATTAAATAGCAGTTGGTTTAGTCTCCAAGATAGACCAATTTTTCTTCTCAGCAGTGAAATAATTTTACATATCGAGGAACAAAAGGGGATTTAAGGCTGCTGATGCTTAATTGTGAGCTATGAAAATGAATGTAAATGTAAATTCAATCATGGTCCAGCCTCTTTACCACTGTGTGACATTAAGCAATTTGCTTTTCCTCTCTGGATCCAATAATTCATGTTTGTAAGAGATAACAACATCTTATATATGATATTGCTATGAATAACACTTGATGTAAAGTTTATATGAAATACTTCAGCGCATACTAAACACTCAATATATATTATTAGAACATTAGGAATGTACGGGACTTCTGGAATTAAGAGAAAAACATTGCTAAAACTTCACCCATTTCCCACTTAATTTTTATTGGAAAATACTTCCTGTCCATTAATTTCATTTTGGCAAATGATATTATTAATAAAAAGTCACTATGTTTCTGGTCAAAATAACTAAATAGATGCCTCATTGTGTGAAGGGCTGTATTAAGACTCATGCATAGTAAACAATGTTCTACATGTGAACTTCAGGTATCATGGTTAACTTAACATGAGGACTGCCTATAATATACCAATCCATGAATTATTAACAGCTGACATAATAACTACATTTTTGCTCTTTTATCTATTTCTTTTCCTTTTCAGGCAATGCTCCTGTGTCAGCCTCTGCAGTTCTGGGATTGCAGGCATGTATAGCCACATCCAGCTGCTCTTTCACATGCTTTTAGGAGGATGCACTGGAGCTACTATGTGGCAGAGCAAATGCACACAGATGTCATCCTCTGAAAAGAATCTTTTACTTTCCTACCAAACTCATTCCACTTTCCTTATTCACTATGAAAGTGATTCGTACCCTCTTAGCTATAAAATGTGAAACCTTAAGATTATCTTTCACTGTTTTCTTCATTACCTTATATCCAGCGAGTGGCTAAGCACTCTCATTTTTGGTGTTCTGCTGTCTGTCACAGCTGTGCTTTTTGCTGTAATTTTATTGCTCCACAAGAGATTACACTGTCATTATCTTTCCCCTGGATGGCTGCATAGTTTTCTGTCTAGTCTGCTCTGCCATTTTTTTCTCAAATAAAACAAGCACCAATTAATTTATTTACCAATTAATTTTCTTAATACACAACTATACACATTAATACACAACTATACACACTGTTTCTCTGCTAACAAGATGCAAAACAGCCAACACTTAGGTTCAAGTATCTCCTGAGCCCTAGCCCTAAATTTTCTTTTTTGTTCCTACAATTCACCTCTAATTTTATGCTCACCTGAAATTCAAGGGATGTGGAATGAGGGAGACCCTGCTGTAGTTTTCTTTCAATTGGGATAAACAACAACCTTCATTTCTCCCACTCTCATTCCTCTCACCTGTGCCCCATATCTTCCACATCTCTCAATGTCCTCATTTTCTCCGTTTTCAAGAGCATTGGTATTACAACATCATTTTCCAGAAGGAGTCCTCCTCTCCAAACTTAATATTCCCTTCCTCTCTTTGCATACCATTCCCCTTAATCTTTAAAATTCCCACAAAAAGCATATTTTTCACTTCATGAGCAGATACTCCTTGAGTCATAATGAGATTATATCCCAATGAATTTATTAAAAATACCATAAGTTGTAAAATGCATTTGATACACCTAACTTACCAAAAGTCCTAGCTTAGCACCACAATGTACTGTAGAGATGGGTCATTCCTCCTTGTGATTGAAAGGCTTGACCAGAAGCTGAGGCTCCTGCTGCTGCTCATCATTGCAAGAAATATGATACCACATATTTTTATCCTAGGAAAAGAGTCAAGACTATGTAGGTTTCTTCTGAATGTGTATCACTTCTGTATCATTGTAAAGTAAAAAAAAAAGTAAAATAAAATAAAAATAAGTCAAACCATTACAAGTCTAGAACCATCTGCAGTAATTTATTAATTTATTTAAGGATAAAATTGGCTCCCCCCTATCTTAGAACATCCACAAAGAGGGAATCTAGATGTGTTTCATTTATGTTCCCCTTCTCTTCTGAACATTTGTATAGGATAATTATACACCAAAAACTTTTATTGTAGTCAGGTAAGTGAACAATAGAAGTGTTTATCCTTGGATCATTTAAGGATCTGTATAAGTGCCACTACATCATTTCAAATACACTTTGTTATGAATCTTCACAGGTATAATTATGTTCTCTATTTAGGAAAGATAAAATCATGTAACATTTCTATGAAAAAGGAAACAATTACAAGGATTGTGATCCTCAAAGATTTGTCTAACTGTGCTTGTTTCTATTTCTTTTACTATTCATGCTTAGAGAGATTTTTATAATTCCAACCCTAAGCCTTTAGAGGAAATATACTGAAACAAATTCCGCTTAAATTCTCAGTTGCTATCTGTTTTTTTGTTTTGTTTTGTTTTGTTTTGTTTGCAGTACTGGGGATTGAACTCAGGGGCATTCTACCTCTGAGCTATACCCCTAGCCCTATTTTTTATTCTTTATTTTGAAACAGGGCCTCACTAAGTTGCAGAGGGCCTCACTAGGTAGCTGAGGCTGGCCTCGAACCCGGATCCTTCGGACTCAGCCTCCCAAATGCTGGGATTACAAGCGTGGGTTACCATGCCCGGCTGCTATCTGGTTTTAAATCATTTTATTTGAGTACACTTAGAATTCCATGTTGCAAACATATTAAGAGGATTATGTGTTCCCTCAAAGGAAGCTCGTCTTCTTCAGGGCAAAGCCAGTAACCAACTACTATGGTGTTTAATCTTATTAAATTTATAGACGTTTTATAAACTACATTTAAAATTTTTTTGAAGATTTATTTTCTATGAAGTCAAATATTCTACTTTTGTGTTATTTGGGAATTATTGCATCAAGGATATCACTGCAGATTAATAGAGACAAGTTTTTTTCTTAAAAACAAAACAAAACAAAACAAAAAAAATCCCAAAAAACATGAACCACAGAAGCTGACTTCTATCACACACCCTTGATGTAAATCTTTGATCCTGGCACTTACTCTAGTGATATGTCAGGCAACTTTCTTGCACTCTGCACTCAGTAGTTCAACATTTGTCAAGAATAATGGAGGTATCTGTTTGGATGTTGTTCCATGCTAATCTCTGGCCTAGGGAGACATAGATCAGAAGATATGGCACACAGTCTGCGGTTCATTTCATGGAACCATCATAGCCTTCTGCGTCAGCAATTGTGTTGAGAAAGAATCATTAATTTTATTAATTTGAAGCAGGCACAACATATACACAAAAAATATTTTCTGACCGCAAAGTTGGGAATTGCAGTTTATATTCTGGAAAGATAATGCAATATTAAGTAACTAAGCCATAAATATTAAGATAAATTCAGAGTTATATGTTAACACAACAAATGTCAGAGATTTAATAGAGTACTAGAGATGAAGTGACTTCAACTTATGCATTTACAGAAGGTGTGTATAAAATATTAAAATGGAAGGGACCCTAAATGACAATAAAATGATGCCCATGAAGAATTGAGGGAAGGATATTCAGGATATGCAGAATTGCAAATCCTAGATTGAGCTTAAAACCATGAGAAAGGATGGTTGAAGAGAAGGTTAAAGAGTATTGAGGTATGGGATTTGTACGCCAAGCAGATAATTTAAATTTTGTTTGGTTTTATGGTCCTGGGGATTGAACCTAGGGACATTCTACCTTTGAGATATACCCCCAACCCTATTTCTTAAAATTTTTATTTGTAAACAGGGTCTCACCAAGTTGCTGAGAATATCATTAAGTTGCTGAAGCTAGCCTCAAACCTGTGATTCTCCTGTCTCAGCCTCCCAAGTACTAGCATTTTAGATGTGCTCCACTATGTCTGGCCTTAAATTTTGCTCTATGTAGAATGAAAATCCTTTGGGATTTTTAATGCAGGAGATTAATATAATGCAATTGAAATTTGAAAATTACCCCACTAGTCGACCAACTGAATTGAAATCTCTGAAGCTTAGGGAATAGGAAAATCAGAAAGATTTTTGCAAGTGACCCCACCATGTCTTCTGAGCAGTCATATTTGGTAGTCTTTGTCTTAAGTGGACAGTGGCTATTTTAGCCAAGAAGGAGGCATTGCTTAAGTTAGAACAAATGTGTCAGAATCCTAAACTTTAGGTAGATTTGTTCACTCTGACTTCGGAATGTTCACACAATTAAGATAGCTTAGTCCATCATCTTCTAGAACTTGTGTTCTAGAGAAGCTTCCAGATAACTATACACAAAGGGCATTAGTACCTGCCCCTAAAGTAGGTTGACATTGAAAATAAAGAAAATCAACATGACAAATCAAGAGAGACACCTTTTTCTCCTTTTCTAAAAAGGGGCTTAGAATGTTCATTTTTTGCTCAGCCTCACAGATTATATAGATTACTCTATTTATTGACTTTTCCATAAAATCAGGATCAGAGGCCTTCATCTTACATTTATTATACATAAAATTAAATTTGTAAGTTACTTGTCACATTGCCCAACAAATGAAAGATAGTTCCCTACCAGTCCATACCATCTTCTCTACTGTTTTTCATTAACTAAGAACACGTCTAGATTAAAAATGGCAGAATAGAGGAAGACAGCATGTTTCTGTTGCTCTGAGACTCAGAGCTCAACCAGGGAGAACACTACTTCTTGGCAAAAGAAGAAAAGAAGTTAGAACTCAATTGACAGACAATCAAAATGTGGTGTAATGGGATACAGCACAGAGAGAAGAGGACTGAAAAGAGCTCCATGTATCTCATTGGGTGAGTGAAGAGCAGGGTTGTGCCATCTTGGAAAGCCTGAACCAGGGCTGGCAGTTCGTGGCTGCCTAGACCTAGTGTCTCTCAGAGACAAACTACAGCAAAAAAGAAACAGAACCTTGTTGAGCCCGTGATTGCATAAAACCATCATCAAATGCAATCACATTCTTCTCCCCATGCTTGAATACCTCAAGACTGAGATCCCCCAGAATGCCCAGCCAAACTGCCCAGCGAACTCCTGTGTCTGCAGCTGAACTTATCTGAAAGTTTTTCCTTTCTGCAGAGAGCTGAGTGACACTCATCAAGACTGCGAGTTTACTAGTTTACAGGTCCCAGTTGGAACTGATGCAGCTACAGAGATTTGCTTTGTAACTAAAAGACCCACAGGGTCTATGATTTGGAAATCATCCCTGTAGAGGTGGGGACAGGGGCTGCACACAGTCGGACACAGCAGAAACATGAATTAGAAGACAGTCCCTAAAGACACTTGGGCAGGCAGGACCTATGGTCAACAGTTCAGAATGCCCCTACAGGATCTCCAGCAACCATCACAGGACCACCAACAGTGGTGTCTGTGTGATGAAATAACTCAGCAAGCACTGCTACAGGCTCTTGAGGTTATAAACTTGCAGTCAGCAATGTTTGGGCACCACAAATACCAAGAGTGGGGGCCAAGAAGTTCTCATGTGATCTCAGCAGCCCAGAGCAGCAACCCTGTCTCTGGGGATAAATAATTGAGCCACCCTAGTCCAAGGCTTAGCCCTTGACAGAGCTTGGGCACTGAAATCATGGCCAGACACAGCAGGGGTTCATTTGATCATAGCTACAGGGTAGGAATGAAATACTCTCTCTTCCAGCAGAGTTTATGTCTAGTAAATGAATGCCAGTGACTAACAGTGCTCCACATGACTACAACCAGCAATTCAGCAGTGATATCTGTGGGCCACAAGCTCAGAATATAGTAATCTGGCCCTTCTGAACTTGGGCCCAGCAGCCACAGAGGCCAGAGATGAGCACTTAGCAATGTTTCATGTGTTTGAAATCAACACTGCAGTGGTGGTGGGATGGTGGTGGTGGTGGTGGTGGTGGTGTGTGTGTGTGTGTGTGTGTGTGTGTGTGTGTGTGTGTGTGTGTGTTTGGCATTCAATCCCAACCAGGAGGCCACAGGCTCTGAGTAGAACATCATAGTCTCTGGTCTTGCTGAGTTTGAGTCTGGAGAGGATGGTAGCCTACAGCCAATCAGATATTCTATTTTCCTACATCTACTAAGAAATATACCTTGTTGAAGAGGTACTGGAGGACAAATTAAAATGTCTGATTATATGAGACAGATTTCTTATGGCAAATATATACCCCCAGCATGGGCCCTACTATAAAAGACCTTGAAATTAGACCAGGAACTTTGAAGTTACTAGAGAGGGCATAGGTTCAACAATCCAACATATAGCCGCAGGTCTGAACTTCCTCAGTAAGACGCCCAAAGCTCAGGAAATTAAAACAAGAATTAATAAATGGCATGTCACAAACTAAAAAGTTTCTGCTCACCAAAAGAAACCATCAAGAGTCTAAAGAGAATGCCTATGGAATGGGAGAAGATCTTTACCAGCTCCTCTTCTGGTAGAGGACTAGTATCTAGAATATGCCAAAGTGCTTAAAAGACTTAACACTAAAATAAAAAAAAAACCCAATCAATAAATTCACAATTGAACTAAATAGATACTTCACAAAAGAAGAAATACAAATGTCTAATAAATACATTAAAAAGTTTGACATCATTTGCAATTACTGATATATAAATAAAAACTACACTGAGATTTCACCTCCCCCCAATCAGAATGGCAATCATCAAGATGTCAAGCAACAGTAAATGCTGGAGAGGATGTGAGAAAAAATGAACTCTCTTACATTGTTGGTGTGATTGAAAATTAGTACAGCTGCTATGGAGATCAGTGTGGAGATTTCTCAGAAATTTGGAAATGGATCCATCATATGATCCACCTATATACTTTTGGGTATCTTCCCAAAGCAACTGAAGTCAGAATACTATAGTCAGTTACATATCCATGTATATAGCAGCACAATTCATAATAGTCAAATCATGGAACCAACCTATTTTTCCATGAACAAATGAATGGATTACAAAATTATAGGATATACACATAATGTAATTATACTCTTCAATCAAGAAGAGCACAATTATGTCATTTTCAGGAAGATGAATGGACCTGGAGAGCTTATGTTAAGTGAGATGAGCCAGTCACAGAAAGTAGAGTCATAATTTTCTCTCAAATGTGGAAGCTAAGGAGTAATTAGGATACAAGAAGGACTTTAGATAATGGAGGAGAAACCCCAGTGGAGCTAGTGAGGTGATCAAGGGAAAGGTGGGAGGGAGGATCAATGATGGAAACAATTCCATTTATGTTATGTACATATGTGGCAATGCCAATATTAAACTCAGTACCCTGTATGTAAAACAGGGGAGTGGAGAGGGAGTCAGAGGAAAGCTCACCCAGTGCTGTGTGCATGTATGTCATTAACACTTTGAATTGCTTTAGGATATAAGACTATAATGCAGCCATAAAGGTATAAAATAAAAATAATAATTTGTTTCAAAAAAAGTACATGTCCTCTGAGGCACTTAACTTGTAGGATTCTTGGCTGCTTCACCTATGATATACGATTTGGATAGACACCCTCTGAGGTCTGCCATGTGCCCACAGCCTCAGGTTTCTTTCTTTGACCCAAAGTGGTCTAGATATCAGCACATCACTGTTATGTACCCAAGGCACCAGGACATGAGAAGAGTACCTCCCAGCCTACAAATCTGTTTTGCATTATTAAATTTAAAATAATAAATAATTTTTGAGATAGTAAAAGTTATCCCTTTAATGAGGAAGGATAAGAAAATGAATACATTCTCATTTAAATATGATCATAAAATGATCAATTACATAGAAAACAATTTATTGACAAAAAGGGAAAACATCTGTATACTATTACAATGGGTTCAAAGGACAAGAAAATATTCTTATGAAATGGCAAAAAATAAAAATAGGAAGCAGCATTTTGGAGAGAAATATTAGCTTTACATGGGGCATAAGAAATAGGTCCCTTGCCTAAGTATAGTGTAAGAGATAGTTTAATTTGTATTTATTCCATAGTTACTTTAGTAGTGCACAGATTAAATAAATATATCACATTGGTCATGTGTAGATAAACAAAAATCAAATATTAAATGGGCTAGTGAAGATAATTTATATACATATTCATAGTTATCAGTATAAAACATTTTAATTTTTCACATTAGTTATATGGAACATAAAAGATTTTCTGTGCTAGAACCTCAAATACATTAGTACTAAGCACGTGGCTGGGTTTTCATAGAACCATTTCTAAAGAGGTTCATAGTGAGTTTGTTCACATCTCAGGAAAGAAATGCTTATTGATTATGTCCCTCTAGTTATATGTTATTTGTCAGGACGGGATTTTATATTTAATTTGGGAATTTCAGAGCTAGAAATATCTGGACATAAAATGATGAGGCCAACTGTGTAATAGTGGTCATGACAAAGAATGCGTGTGCAATGGTAGTGTAATGGCATACATCAAATTGACAAAAAATATGATGATATAGCCATAAAATGACAAAGAAATTCACCATTAAGGGTTGAGAAGATCTTTTTGTGAGAGGCTTATTTATATATAGCAAGAAAAAATGTTGCTTACTAGTTAACCTATGTGTTGGCTTTTTGTGAACTGATGAATAAATATATTCATGTCCATAACTGAAACTGACCCATACTGAGGAAAGCTGGAACATTGCATAGATATAGTCACACAAAGAATTAGAGGAGATTTGAATGTCTTGCATTTAAAAGACTTTGTTTCCTCTTATGTAATCTTTGTATAATTACAATAAGATGAAGATAGTGCTAATTATTAGAACAATAACCTTATTCAGTGCCATTTATCTGAAGAGATCAAAGACATTTTGAAATTTCAACTAAATAATACATTGCAGTAAGCATCACAGGGAATATATTTCTCTAAGGAGCAGCAAATCAGAAAGAAAATATGCTCATGTCAAAAGGACAGCAAGTTTGTCCTAAAGTTTGCTTTTAAGATTTTACCCTAGAGGTAAGAAGGTGTGTGAAAACTCCATAGAGGCCCATGGTGAGTCTAACTGTGGGGCTCAAGAATTAAGAATTAAATTCTCTCATGGTCTTCCCTATTTCTATAAACTCACATGAAAATATGAAAGGCTAAATCTCTGTCAATGTATGAGACTCTGAATTTGTTTTCACATGGAACCCAGTAATCTAACTCTAAGAGGCATATTCATATTAATCCACTCAGTATCCACAAGAGTCATTAGGAAAGTTTGAGAACATTATAAACAGGAAAATCATTTATGATAAGTTGAATGATATCAGACTTTAGAATTCTGTTAAAAAGGTTATGCACTTTCAGTCTGAGTACAGTTACACATTCAAATGAGTAATAATTATTTGCTGAGTGTGTGAAAGCTACTGGCCATTCTTCATTTCTTTCACATTTACTATCCAAAAACTAGCATTTTTTAAATGAGTCTCATTTCCAACCAGAAAAAGAGACTCCAAAAGATGTTTTACAGATATTTTAATTAACAAACAATAAAATAATTTTCTAGATAAATAATATAACAGTTTTAATAATTATGTGACTACTGATGTTTATTGGTTCACCCAGAGTTTCTTACCTGTATAAGCTACTTAATAAATGATTATGAAATTATAATTTTATGGTACTGTACTTTACAAAAGCATCTGATATAAACCCTCATAGTACATGACTTTTTGGTCCTAAAATAAGAACAACTTCCAAGTTCTAAATTTGATGAGAAAGAGAGAGAGAGAAGCATTACTTGCTTCTGTTTTTACTATTCTGCTCAGAAAAGCTCTAGGAATATATATATATGGTCTTTAACTGAGAGTTTGAAGAATACTAATGTAATTTTTTAAATTTTAAAATCATATTCACTTTTTATGTGAATACTAAAAGATGATTAGGATGAGCTCTCCTCTAGGATTCTCTTCAAGAAAGCAGGTGTCTAGATTCTCAGAAATTAGTCCTTAAGGGGAGATCTGTCTCTGGAATGAGAATAAGGTTAGAGAGTTATATGAATTTTATGCCTTCCTCTTCTGATTAGGTGCCAAGACAGTCACATAAAACACTGTTAAATAGGCAGCATTAGGAAATGCTAACAGTGAGGGGGATGAACTTAAAAGACAAAGAGTGAGGAGATTTTCATTAAGATGTCAAATAAAGCAAATATTAGCAATATCTGTGGAAGTAAGTCTTACAGGTTCTTCAAATCCTTTAATATTACCTAAAACAAAAGACAACCAGTAACTTCCTTTTTCTCTACAGAAGAAATATCCATAATACCTACATCTTCTCTAGCTTTAAGTAGTGAAAATAGTCATTTATACATTTAAAATGTATTTTTAACATAACCATAATTTGCATCTCCCAGTGATAAGCTTTCATTAGTAGTGTGAGATGAGTTATAAGATAGAGGAATATACAAATATTTAAGAAGTACTTCTAGCTAGGCATAGTGGAACTTGCCTGCAATCCCAGTACTTGGGAGGCTGAGACAGGAAGATCACAGGTTCAAGGCCAGCCTAAGCAATTTAGTGAAACCTTGTTTCAAAGTAAAAAACTAAAAGGGCTGTGAGTGTAGCTCAGAGGTCGAATGTATTTGGGCTTACCTCTCCCCCCCTCCCTGATCACACACATACACAAGTAGATTGATTCTATCATAAAGAAGTTTAAAGTTTTTTTTAATCTAATGTGACTAAAAACCAACAAGAAAAAATTATAATGACATGATTTTTGTTTTTATTGATTTTACAATTATCTATAATATGGTCGACAATATATCAATAATAATGAAAGTAGTGAAAATCCATTTCAAGTATGTAACAACATTCATCAACTTTTCTTCTACAAACCATTTTTAAGGGCAAGTGGGACTTCTCTGGCTGGGGAGGAGGATTACTTTCCTCAATGTGCCATACCTCACCTTGAGTACTTTAATTACAAATACTTTAAAATTGCTGATCTAATCAGCAAGAAATATTTAATACAAGAGAGATTACAGGGAACTTGAGCTAAACAAAGGCATTAGAACACAGTTTAAGGATCTAAGCATCCCATTTCTAAGAGATCAAATTCTTGGGAATGTAATAATTGGATTTACACAATATAAAAGAAATATTAAAAGACCCTAATTAGAATATTGTGTATCAGGTTACTGTGGAAGTCACCATTTTGTCCTTGTGAGCAAAAGACCTCACATAAACCACTAAAAGGAGGAAGTTTATTTTATCTCATGGTTTGGGAGGTTTCAGTCAATTACTGACTGGCTCCATCACTTTCAGCTTAAGATCAGTCAGATCATCATGGCAGAATAATATGAAAGGGAAAGGCCCTCAGCTCCTGAGAGTCAAGAAGAACTCTTCTAGGGAAGGCCCTTACTAACCTATCTCATCTAGCTAGATCCCATCTCCCAATGATCTAATCAGCTATCAAGGGATGAATCCACTAATGGGATTAGAACCATCATGACCCAATCACTGCCTAAAAGCCCCACCTCTGAACCTCACTGCACTAGGAACCATACTTTCAATATCAGACTTCTGGGGGCATTTCAGAGCCAAATATTAGCAACTATAAAATTTTTGAAGCAAGACCCATTTACTTAATCATATCAAGGTCACTCACTGAACTGAACCTGAGAGGGAGGGAGGGGAGGGAATGGAGTGGGAATTGGGGAAGGGGTCAAATGAGAATTGTGTGCAAATATGTTGTTAACAACTTGTACTTAACAAAGATGTATGCTATATTGCACGAATTACTACAATAAAAAACAAATTAAAAAAATAAAGAAAAAAAGATTTGGAAGAATAGAAATGAACTGATTACAACTAGATGCCAGACACCACACATATTAGTTCACATATCTCTTTCAAAGTTTCATTTTTACACTTTAAGTGTCACCTCACAACCCCCCTAACTCTAGCCTCCCACAGATCATTTTGGAAAATACTGGGAAGAAAGGCTAATGAACCTAGAAATAATCTAGTATCAAAATATTGAGATTACATGTTTGGAAAATCTATTCAAATTACATTTTCAAAACCAAGTATGATACACTTCTGAATTGAGATACATGCTAATATATTTGAAAAGAAATAGAACTTCAGAATTTCCATAGAACAACAAAGAAGTTTACAATATAGAAAACAGAGTTTTCTTAAGAGGAAGAAAGAATAGTGTAGAACAAATTTGTTAGCTGAGTTTTTGCTTTCCAGAAAGCTTGATATAAGTTCTGATTGATGTGAAGGGTCTAATTTTCTAATTTGTTATCTAGTGGAGGTTTTCATTATGACTCACATTCGCCAATATTTATTTCACAAATATGAAATGTGTAAGGTGGTACTGAGCACCTCTTGCACCACACTCAAGTTCCCACTCCGTTATTAAAAATACATTGTTGAAACAGATTTTTACATTTCAGTAAGGATGACAATTTTTTTTAGATTAAAGTTTGGTGACGATTTTAATAGAAGAAATGAGAGATAGGTACATGAGTATAAAGAAGTGTTTTTTCTTTGATTTGTGTGTGCGTGTGTGTATGTGTGTGTGTGTGTGTGCGCGCGCATGCGCGAGCTTACCAAGTGTTATGGTTTGGATATAGAACGTCCTCTGAAAAGTTCATGTATTAAGGTTCAGAGCTGAACAATGAAGTCATGAGGGTTGTAATCTCAGCAGTAGATAAATCCATTGTAATGGATTTACTGGGTGGTAGCCTAGGCAGGTAGAATGTGACTGGAGGGGGTGGGTCACCAGAGGTATGCCTTAGGAACTATTCATATGTCCTTAAACCTCCTTGCTTATTCTCTGCTCCCAACCTCCATGATGAGAAAGCAGAGCACTTGCTCTTTCCCTCTCTCTGCCTGTCACTGCCATGCTTTTACTTCTGATCATGCTAGCATAACAAGAAGTGAACTCCTGAAATCTCCAGAACTGTGAGCAAATAAATCTTCCTTTCTCTATGTTGTGTGGTAGGCTACTTTAGATCATAGCAGTGAGAATGCTGACTGAAACACCAAGTATGAGGATGTTTAAGTTAAAAGAGAGTAACAGTTGGAGAAAACGTGATTGGAAAATCAGAGGATTTTAGAATGCACAGCTTATAAAACAGTGTTGTAGGAAGATAGAGACCTACAAAGTAGCAGGAGGATGGATATTGCCTGAAGCCTTGCTTCTCTGTGTCTCAATGATATCTAGAGTTACTTTCATGATAATGCCTATAACCATTCCTGGCATTTCAAAAGGTGTGTGTCCTTTCACCCAAGAACCTTGACTCATTCCCTTATTCAACTGGATATTACAAAGTGTTTATAAAAAATGACACTCAATAAGTAAAATTATCTCTATTTTGACATAACAATTCTTTTCATCCTTATTATGAAATGTAATATATACCTGTTATATGGAATAAATTCTTACCCCTCTACTATAAAAAAAAATTACATTTTAAAGTTCTTACCCCTAGTAACTCAGAATTTGAGTCTATTTAGAAATAAGATCTTAAAAATAATAAACTTAAAGTCAGTTCATAAAGTTGGGCCCTCATACAATGAGTATTGCCCAATAAGAAGAGATTTGTACACAGATGCACAGAGGATAGACCATGTAAACAAATAGATATAAGGTGATTATTGGTAAGCCAAGGAAGTGAAGTTTCTGAAGACACCATGTTGACACCTTGATCTCATATTTCTAGCCTCCATTTTTATAAGAAAAGAGAAGTCAACAGAGATTTAAACTGTGTGTGTGTGTGTGTGTGTGTGTGTGTGTGTGTGTGTACAGAATAGCTAACTTGATTGAATGTATTTAAAAAGCCAACGGTTGTTTTCAAGAAACCATATCATTTTCACTTACTAGTCACATATTTTCAGTGTTTAATATGGGTACTTCTAGCAAGATATATGCTTGAGGAATGAGAGATGATATCAGGACAATTTCAGCTGAATAAAAATAATGACTTAGATTAAGACAGTATCCACTGAAATACTAAAGGTGATGAGGATGAGATAATTTAGTTATACTTTGGCATTCCAAGATTGCCAAAAAGACACACTTAGTCATGCTTTCTTCTATTCAAAGAAGAAGCAATGTAACAAGCAGATAACTATATTTTGAGATGAGAGATTATGAGAGAATGTTGAAACTAAGGAAGGAAAAGTCTAGGACATTGTAAGACTCAAAGATCTGGGATGACAGCATAGAAAAAGAAACAAAGTAAACCTGTATCTGTGATCCTAACTTCCCAGCCATGGGAAGGTGGGGAGCTCCAACCACAGAGAGAAGGGTTAGTAGGCTAGTCACAACATTGTCTGCCTGTTGGTCCCCAGAGGCGAGGCTGTTATAATTTGGCATCATCTTCAGAGTAAGCCAATGTCCAAATTCATACTGCCCTCTAGGTAAGAAACTTCTGCATAAACCTATCTCATCCCTGAGATCTCACACACATTTTGCAACACTAGCACCAGGGGGTACAGTCTCAAAAACCCAACTGGGCACAGCAGAACAACTGTGATCCCAGCACCAGAGACCACTTGATGCCTGCACTATAGGAGACAGATATTTTCAAAGGGGCAAGATGATATTTCTATCAAGAATTGAGAGACCAAAGTTCTTGTCTTTGGGATCTAGATGGGGACCAGTCAGATGTGAACCTGTACCACTAGGACTGAAAATGAGCACTACAGAGTGTGTACTAGGAATTCTCTTACAACTTCTCCTATGGGCAGCCATGGGCTCATGCCATAGTTAGGACCACAAAGTAAACACTAACAAGTGGGCATCACATTTTCTTGTTGAAACTTCCTCCTATGGACCATTCTGTGAGCCCATGCCACAGCAGAAACAATGGAGGGTATGGGGACCTTATAATGACTCTCAAAGCTAGCCCCTTGTGGACTCACACCATGGAAAGAATGAAGGAAAGTGCTGCTGGCCTCCACTGTACCTCATGCTACTGCTGCCAGAGGCCTTTGCTGGGAGCAGGGCTTACCTCAGCCATTACTGAAGAATTGTCCATGAGGCTTCTGGTGCCACCACTCTCATTGTCAAAGTGACCACACAATGGATAGTTTACCCTCACTGCTGTGTGTTCCACACCCATGTGGGCCAATAGAGTCTCCACCCCATCTTGTATTTGGTTTTTTTTGTGTGTTTTTTTATTTTATTTTATTTTATTTTATTTTATTATTGTAATAATTTGTGCTTTGTATATATACATTTTTGTTAGGTACAAATTGATAAAGAAAAATGTGCACACATTTCTCATCTGACCCTTTCCCTAATTCCCACCCCGCTCCCTCACCCTCCTTCCCTCTCAAGCTCAGTTCAGTGAGTGATCTTGATATAATTGTGTAAGTACATCATGTGCCTTAGGATGCTCTCTCCCCCACCCCCCATCCATTCCCTTCAGTTAAATCAACTTCTTTGTTTATCGAGGGTCTCTACTTTTTCATCTGGGGACCCTCTTATGTCCCATCTTCTCTCTAGCATCTGCATATTAGGGAGAACATATGCTTTTTTACTCTTTGTGACTGGCTAATCTCACTTAACATAATGTTTTCCAGTTGCATCCATTTCCCTGCAAAGAACATGATTTTGTTCTTCTTTATGGCTGAGTAAAATTCCATTGTGTATATAACCCATGGTTTTGTAATCCATTCATCTGTCAATAGACATCTTGGCTGCTTCCATAGTTTGGCTATTGTGAATTGAGCCGCTATAAACATAGATACACATGCATTGGTCTGATAGTTTGGTTTCCATTCTTTTGGGTATATACCCAGCAGTGGAATTGCTGGGTCATATGGTAGGTTCACTCCCATTCGTCTAAGGATCCTCCATACTGTTTTCCAAAGTGGCTGCACAAGTTTGCACTCCACCAACAATGTATTAGGGTTCCCACTTCTCCACACCCGAGCCAGCAGGTGTTGTTATTCGTGTTTTTTATGATTGCCATTCTGACTGGAGTTAGGTGAAATCTCAGGGTAGTTTTGATTTACATCCCCCTGATTGCCAATGATGTGGAACATTTCCTCATACATTTATTGGCCATTTGTATTTCTTCTTTTGTGAAGTGTCTATTTAGATCCTTTGCCCATTTTTTGATTGGGTTATTTGTTTTCTTAGCTGTGAGTTTCTTGAGTTCTTTGTATATCCTAGATATTAGACCTCTATCTGAAGTGCAACTGGCAAAAATTTTCTCCCACTCTGTAGGCTCTCTGTTGAGGTTCTTGATAGTTTCCTTTGCTGTACAGAAGCTCTTCAGTTTAATGCAATCCCATGTATTGATTTTCCTTTGAGCTGTTTGTGCTTTTGGGGTCTTGTTGAGAAAGTTTTTACCTGTGTCTATGTGTTCAAGTGTTGGTCCTATGCCCTCTTCAAGCAGCTGCAGGGTCTCTGGTCTGACTTCCAGGTCCTTGATCCACCTTGAGTTGACTCTTGTGCAGGGTGAGAAAGTGGGGTTTATTTTCATTTTCCTGCATATGGTTAACCAGTTTTGCCAACACCATTTGTTAAAGAGGCTATCTTTTTTCCAGTGTATACTTTTGGCTCCTTTGTCAAAAATCAGTTGACTGTAAGTCTGTGGGTCTGTTTCTGAGTCTTCTA
>PVLC010025329.1:0-23789 GCA_004027655.1 Graphiurus murinus | reverse complement strand
TCTTCTTTTCTTCCTTCCTTCTTTCTTTCCTTTCTTGCCTTCCCTTTACAGGGATTCTCCTTATTTTCAAAATCTCATTCCAACCTCATTCAAGTACTGTTGCTATTGATTAAAATATTTTGTGTTCAATCCTCCAACTTTATAAATGCCACACTGACTTCTTTTGCATATTTCCCATTCTTAGAACTATGGGTATATTGCTTTGTCTCTAAAGATACATTTTTGTTGTTGTTGTTCCTCTACAGTTACCAGGAGAGGGCATAGGACCAAGTTTCCAATATATAGGGACTGGTAGAGACTTCGTTGTTAAAAGCCATAGAGTCTTTGTTATCTTTCTCCTTTCAAAGTACTTGTTGAAATACTCTCAGTGCCAATATTTTGCAACCTAACCACTGCCTTCTTTCTTTATACTGTCTACTTCTTCTAAATATCTTCAACTGTATTTTTCTCTTAACTAGTTTGGTGCCTCCTAGATTTCTTGTCTTTATTTTAACCCCAGCCTTAAATGAAATAACAATCTATCTTCCATGTCCCTTGTCTTTTGTTCTACGAAAAGAATAGCAATAAGTAGAAGGATCTCCCTGGTTATTTTAGTGTATCCATACAATCCATCTATTAGTGCAATTTTGATATTAGCCAGCCTGGTCCTGTCTGTGAATCCATCCTACATCTGTATTCATAGGCTTTTTGTCCTTCTCAGACAAGTCTATCCTTTTATTTCTCTTATATATTCTATTTCTTCCTGTCATCTTCCCAGAGATCCTACATGTATTTAAGTATAATAAAAATAAAATAACACAAACAATAATCTGCCTTTCACTTTTCTCAATCTACAGGTTCATTTTTCTTCTCCCTTTGAAAGCAGATGGTTAGTCTTTATAACTCAGTCTCGATTTTTTTTTTTTTTTACTCCTACATAGAATTCAATCCATTTAACATGGCTTCCAGTGTCATATTTCCATGAAATAACTATATCAGTTTTACCAGTAAACTTCATGATTAATATTTTAATATCAGTGGATATTTTTAAATAACTTATTTCATTTCAAAGCTCTGTAGCATTTAATATAGTTACCCTTATCTTCTTAACTACTCTCTTTCCCTCCATTTTCTTGACATGTTTTTCTCCTAACCGGCTTACTACTCTGTCCCTGGAATCTTTTTTAGAGTACCCTCCTATACCTAATTTTCCTTGAAGAAATTTAAGATTTTTCAAGATGCAGCCCCAAGCCATCTCCTCTCTCATTTCATATTCTTTTCCTAGATAATCTCAACCTGGGGATCAATGAGCATCTATGATCCTCTAGATCTCACATTTCTCCTCTGAGCTAGACTTACTACTCTGAGGCTTATCCAATCTATTTTCCACAAGGTATCAGAGAGGGAATTTTCAAAATTGAAATTTGATAGTCTTTCAAAGCCTTTTCCTCCAAATTTTCCTATTTCTGTTTAAACTTCTTTAATGAGGTCCATCTGTGCATTGCTCCCTCAAATTTCTGCATTCCAATCACCCAGGTCTCTTTTTTTTTTTTTTTTTTTTTTTTTTTGCAGTACTGGGGATTGAACTCAGGGGCATTCTACCTCCGAGATATACCCTCAGCCCTATTTTTTATTCTTTATTTTGAAACCGAGTCTCACTAAGTTGCGGAGTGCCTCACTAGGTAGCTGAGGCTGGCGGCGAACCTGGATCCTCCGGTCTCAGCCTCCCAAATGCTGGGATTACAAGCGTGCGCCACCACGCCTGGCCCCAGGTCTCTTTTTGATGCATAGTAATTATTATGATTTCTGGTATTTATCCTATACAATGAATTTACACAAGTTGTTTCCTTTCTCTTAGGTGTTCTTTTTTTCCCCATGTTGATTGTTAAGTCCGACTCACCCTTCGAATGCCAGCTAAGATAAAACTCCCTCAAGGAAGATTGCCCTGATCTTTCTGACTAGACTATCCCTTCACATATATATGGTATATATCTCTTCAACTATTTAGTGGAGTTATCAATTTCTCTTAGTTAGTGAGATAATTTGATTAATATTTCTATTCTTTCTTAAGGTCACTTCCAAGGTCTTTCTTTTCTTGAAGTAAATCCCCAGATACAGAACTTAATGCATAACAGTAAATCAATAAATGTTTGGTGAATGAATAACTTTAATACATGATAAATTCCTCTTTCAGTCTATGTCACTCATCAAAACGCAATACTTTACCTGTAGTAAAAGCTCTATAAATTGTTGTTAAATTATATTAAGTAATACACAGTTTTTGAATGACTGATATCTGAAAGAAAACAAAAATAGAGTAGTCTCTACAATTTAGAATAACACATTTATATTCAGCTTGACTCTGCTCATGATTATTTTTATATTGTTTTGTGTGGCATTTGCTCAAGAGTCATGGCAATTCGTTTTCTTTTGGATTAAGAAATGTGCAATATTCTCCATCAACTCATTTATTAGAACATCTGATTAAGGTTGGCTATACTAGTTTCTGTTTAAATTGAAATGTCACTTTGTTGTCCCTTTTAGACTGACCTGAATTGACTAATCATTTACATTTTACATTATATTAAACTCTGGGTTCTCAGAATGGAAAAACTAGTGCTGTCACACACTGAGAGTGTGGTTTTGATGAATACATTTTCCCCACTCCCCAGAAAGAAAAGCGGTTATGAAAATTCAATATAACATTATTCATTCTTCCCAGCTTACCCCACATTTTGTTTTTGAGAGCAGCATGCATAGAGCAGTAACAAAAAGTTGTTTTTTAAGGATGATTCATTTTAGCACATTTTAAAGTAATCATTAGTTTGTGACCTTTCATTAATAGAAGAGATGCAGAAACCACAAGCAATAACCACTAATCACTAATTAAAGTCACTGATGGGAGAAATTTGAAAGAAACACTGTTTACTTTGCTTTGGAAGAAAATTCAAAAGTATGGCAGGGCTCTGGTTAAGGTTACAAATTTTATCTAATCCAGCTAGCTAACACCCAAATTGCACACTCCATATTAATCACCACTTCTAATTAAAATTTGAAAATATAACATTGCCTTTTTATTAAACAAAAATGAGTGTCAATACCCATTAATTAAAAAGAAACTTATTATCACAGGATGGGGTTACAAAAAGCACTTAAAATTGCCACATTGATTTTGAAATAAATATTTTAATACAAACATCAATGAAATTATATTAAACAATTTAAAGTGAATCATAAGCAAAAAGCACATTGCTCTTTATATAATTTTAAAGTAACACTTATTCTCCTGACTGGTCTTGCTGTCTCCTGCTATAATTATATCAAAGCTCTACTTTTTGTAGTCAGTGTGGTCTAAGTGCCAATCAGATTGTGTCTTTTCCTTTGTTACAGTTCTTTGATTTCTCTCTAGCAGTTAGATCCAATTTCTTCAATTAAAAATTTTGACCCTTCATGATCTACATAGATCCTACCTATCTCTCTAGCTGCAGTTAAAAATCGTTTCATAAGCTGGGTATGGTGGCGCATGCTTGTAATACCAGCATTTGAGAAGCTGAGGCAGGAGGATTGCAGGTTTGCAGCCAGCCTCAGCTACTTAGTGAGGTCCTCCTCAGCTTAATGAGACTCTGCTTCAAAATAAAAAAATAAAAATAGGGCTAGGGGTGTAGCTAAGAAGCAGAATGTCCATAGGTTCAATCCCTAGTACTGCAAAAAAAAATAATATATATATATATATATATATATATATATATATATTGTGTGTGTATATATATATATATTGTGTATATATATATACACACAATTTCATAAACACAGACTACCTCTCTCCAATCACCAACAATGTGTTCAGATTCTTCACATTGTTTTCTTCTGGTTGTTCACATATCTGTTTCGAAGACACAGTAAATTTTCTCCTTTTCTTGACCTAACTCGTGCTTAGTTTTCCAAACATTTTCCAAATTGAATTAGAATTTTATTCAGTTCAAAGGTCACTTCTTCCATGAAGCTAAGTTTTGATGTCTACTTTCTTTTGGAAACCCACTGAACTTTGAAGCAAACCTTGTTCATAGGCTATAACTGTAAGCATCTGTTCATGTATTGCTTCAGGGTAAACTGAAGCTACATACTTTGAGGACTATATATTTTTTTAACTATCTTCTGGCCCTGGTATACTGTGTCTATTTGTAAAATACTTACCTATCTATGTTAGGTGCCAGTCCCATAACTTGGAATTGTATACACACAGGTTAAAGACAGCCCTCATCCTTGAATAGATCAGTCATAGACTAACAGTAGCATGATGCACAACACTTAGTTACTAGTTGAAATAATAAAGAAATCTCAATTTTGAATACTTCTGTAAAAAGAAGCTCAAAACTGTAATCACAAAATAATGACTAGAATGACAAACTACAGTAGTCCCTTTTTATACATGATTTTTCTCTGTATGGCTTCAGTTACTTCCAGGTAACTGCAGCCAAAAATATTAAATGGAAAAGTTCCAAACATAAACAATCCATTAGATTTAAATTGTGCACCATTCTGAGTAGCATGATGGAATTTCATTCTATCTAGCTCCATCCCACCCATGGGGATGTGAATCATCGTTTTGCCCAGGGTTTCTACACTGTATATGCAACCCTTTCCTTAGTCACTCAGTAGCTCTCTGAGTTATCAGATCAACTGGAGAAGTATGTCAGGGCTTGTGTTGAGTAACTCTTATGTAATAATGCTACATTACAATGCCTATGTCTCCCACCTAACTTCAGCTTGTAGTGCAGGCATTTTATCTTCTCATATCATCACTTGAAGGGTGAATGTAATAGAATAAGGTATTCTGAAAGAGAACAGTCACATAATTCTTATTACAACATATTCTTATAATTATTTCATTTCACTAGTTGTTAATTTCTTACTGTGTCTAATTTATAAGTTAAACTTTATTATAAGTATGTATTTATAGGAAAAATATTTATATTTCAGGCATCTGCTAGACATCTACTAGGTGTGCTCTGTGGATTAGGGGAAACTGTTGTATTGCAATATATGATTAAATTCATGCAGTCTGTATTTTTGACTATGTTTTATAGCTTTCAGATAATTTCATGGGCCAAATTGAAATTCAGTTCCTCTCTTTAATTGTCTAATATGAATTCCAATGATTCATGGCATTTTAAGTAGTTTATTAATTAGGAGTTTTAGTTTCGAAGATCATGTCCTACCTGCTTACCTTGCTGATATAGTCACATATCACTTAACAACCGGAATACTTTCTGAGAAATGCACCCTTAGGTGAGTTCACTGTTCTGTGAACATCATAGAGTAAACCTAAGCAAACCTAAACGATATAAACTATATGACACACCTAGGCTATATTGTTATCTCATGGGACTACACTTGTACATGTGATTTATCACTGACTGAAACATCATTATATAGCACACAACCATATCTCTTTCCTCACCTCACAGCATAAAAGCTAGAGAATAGGACAAAAGCATTAGTCTGATTTCTAACCTAAAACCTATTAGATAAAGAATTTTGGGATTCATAGTAGAGGCTGAAGTTGGTCAGCCATAGGTGCAGACAAAAATAACTTTTCTATGTGGGATAGTGCTTGGCTTCGCAGCATATGTTACATTTGGTCCTGGCAATATTCCAAGCCTACCTGCAGTAGGTATTTGTGACATTTTCTAATATTTTCAAGGACAAAGCTTTTATCCCATAATGTTCTGGCAGCTGCTTTGTCAATGGAAGTATTACCAGTCAGACACCAGCCTTCTCTCTAGACTTCAAGGGTTCTGCTACCAGAACACATCCAAAATAGTGTGAAAACAAAAAACAAAAAACAAAATAGTGTGCACTGAACAGGTTCCTGGAAGGGAGATTTTACTACACAATGTAAACGTCATGGGGGAAGGATTGTGGGTATCAATGGTGGGTTCAACATGATCAATTTCCCATCATTGACTGCAGAGAGACACATTTGATTCATTTCAGCCCAAAAGCATTCCCCTAAAAGGTTATTAATGTGATGACATTGATTTGGAGAGAACAGACACATGATAATTTGCTATATGTATTTCAAAATAGTGTAGTATGTATCTGGCTCTACCATTGGGTGGTTCATCTCAATGTACCTATGGATGTTTGAATGGTTTTTTTTTTGCTATAACTCAATGTAAAGATTTTGGTTAAACTGGTAAGCAATAACCCACTTTTGTTGACTAGTTTTACAAAAATATGTATACATATTAGCTTAAAATGAAGTTGTAAGAGAAAGAAAATTAGGTATTGTGTGGTCTCTTGTAGAGGGTGTTTTAATTGGGATTCTGAGGATTTTTTTTTTCTCTATGTCAATTTTTGGGTAATAAGGACAGTTATTGATTAAAACATTTTTTTTTCTGAGATAATCATTCAAAGATACAAAAGAGCCCGACATGGTGGCGCACGCTTGTAATCCCAGTACTTGGGAGGCTGAGACAGAAGGACTGCAGGTTCGCAGCCAAGTTCAGTTACTTAGGCTCTCCACAAGTTATGGAGACCTTGTTTCAAAATAAAGAATAAAAATAGGGCTGGGGTTGTAGCTCAGATGTGGAACACCCGTGGGTTCAATTCCCAATGCCGCAAGAAAAAGAGAAAAAAAGATACAAAAGAATTCTAATCAAAGCCTGAATTCTATGTGGCAAAGATCTATGTGGAGACACAGGTGAGCAACTCCACAAATTAGAAAGATCTTGAAATGAGGGGAACTTCATGGATACTGAAACTCTTGCTCTTTTTAAATTTGGCATTGTTCCTAGATTTCTTGGCTCTATGCCATCTAATGAGGTACTCATGATAGATGAGCAGTCTCCCTGTCGTGCCTATAAAGGAATGCTTGATGATTTTATTAACAGGAGCGGTGCTGAAACCTGTTTGATGAACATTTTAATAAGGATGCCCTCTATGCTACCAAAAGTACAGGAAAATAACAAGGAAAAACAAACTGATAAAAGAAAACACACTTTTGATCATAGTGTAGAAACACATGGCAGGCGTGTGACTTAAATAATTGTGTGTTCTCAAATAATGTTCAATACATAGCATTAGGCCTAGAGAAAGAAAGTCTGATTTCAACTTGCAACTGGCAATGGTACCACAGTATAATTACCTTTAAAGGAAAATGTTGATTATGAGAATCTGACTTATGAAATCATATCTGTATTGTTTATTATTATATTTTCAATAGCTAAAAATCCATTAAGCAGAGTAAGCAGGCCAAATAGAAAGTAAGCTATTACATTTTTCACTTGCTCAACGAAAAACTAGGAATAGCCAGTGCACAAGTCTGTAGAAATCCTTGCAGTCTAGACATGTAAATTGTGGTCTCAAGTCCATCAACTTGTTCAGGTAAAACCTTTAGACTTGGTGATTATTTATCAGTAAGAAAGAATTTGGAAATGAGGCAAATGAGAATATGCAAGTAGAATACTTCTTTGTTTTGATCTTCCTTTTCATTGCAAAACTACCACTTTTGCCTACTTCAAAACCACACATGCGCTTGTAATCCCAGCATTCGGGAGGCTGAGACCGGAGGATCCGGGTTCGCGGCCAGCCTCAGCTACCTAGTGAGGCACTCCGCAACTTAGTGAGACTCGGTTTCAAAATAAAGAATAAAAAAAAAAAAAATAGGGCTGGGGGTGTAGCTCGGAGGTAGAATGCCCCTGAGTTCAATCCCCAGTACCGAAAAAAAAAAAAAAAAAAAAACCACACATGTTTTGCTTACCTGAATTCTGCTAATCCTTTACAGGAGAGTTTAGGAGTCCTATACTCTTGGAAGCCTCCTTTATCTCCTCACTGCCTCTCTGATAGGCCCCATAATTTCACCCCATGAGGTCATTTCTAAAGTCATATCTGCATTTCCTGTTTATGATTTCCCTCAGTGAGATCACAACTTTCCAGAATGCAACTGTTGACTTCTTTGGAGTTGTAACTTACAATTTTCCAGTCAACTTAATGTTTTTGCATGACTGCATTAATGAAGGTATAAATGAATGTCTGCATTTGTTAAGAAAACTAACTCTGATTTGTAAAATCATAACTGAGATATAATCTTAAATAATATTCATATATTTTAGGGTTAAATGAAATATTCAGGGATGAATGTTTCTTTGGCAGTTAATATGGCTTATTATAATACATTCAACGTGTAAAGAAAAAAATGACACAGGAATAATCATTTGAGCACTTGCTGGGGGTATGCAAATATACATATGTGATATATGTATATGTTACATATGTGATATATAATATATGTTATATATTATATATGAACTCTATAAGATAAAATAAAATTATATAATTATGATAAAACATGGAAGTCTTCAAAGTTATAGATTTAAAACATAAGTTCTTATTTGATTAAGTCTCCGAAGCCCTTCAAAATCTCCTTTAACCACTGGCTGTCCCTTTCCCCCTTTTAAATATCTCTTGAAATTACTCTTAGAAAATATTTAGTTTGACTTAGTGCAGTGGCACATGTGTGTAATACCCGTACTTGAAAGGCTGAGACAGAAGAATTGAAGATTCAAGGCTAGCCTCGGCAACTTACAAAGACCCTATTTCAAAATAAAAAGGGCTATAGGCATAGCTCAAAGACAGAATGTTCCTGGGTTTAATCCCCTGAACAGATAAAGAAAAAAGAAAAAGAAAACAATAAATATAAAAGGAAAATATTTGCTTTACTTTTGGGGAAAGTATTTATTGATTTATTATATCTGCGAAGATATGCTTAAAATAAATGTAAAGCATAGACCTCAATAAATTATGTATTAATTCTTGCTATACCATTAAAATAATGTTCATTTCACAATAAGCCCAAGATATATATATATGTATGTATATATGTATATATATATGTATATATATGTGTGTGTGTTATGTGTACACTCATGCTATTCCAATTCAAGATTTCAATTACTCATTTGTGTGATTAAAATTATATTTACTTCAAGATAAGACAAGTCTACAATACTGAAGCTTTAGAAATATTTCAAATCTGATTTAACATTATATGAACTTAGAAATGCATTCTAATTCGGGTTTATAGTACAATCGTTATTTCAATTAAGATATTCCTATTCCTTGGTTACATCTTTGTTAGTCAAATTGCTATGCATTTACATAAAGGCATTGTTTAAGATTTAAGTTAGAAGTAGTAGGCAGGGTAGTATTTAACAAGCTCATTTTTTAAATCTGAAGACTTCTGCACTTTGCAATGCATCAAAGAGTAATTTGTAATTGACAGTTTTCTTACCTACAGTGCTTCTCAGTCAAGAGATTGTTCTCCAAAGACAGTCAGCTGGGTAAATGTCAGAGGCTCAAAAAGTAAATTATAGTGCAAACAGCGTTGATATTTCTATGAAATGGAAGAAAGGCGTATTTATTTTTAAAATATAGAATTTTATTTAAAACAAGTGAAAACCTTCTATTGTGACCTTTACAAGATTCCAAACAGTGACGAATATGGTCATTACAAATAACCTTTTCCAGAAAGAGCTTTACCATTCGGGACTTCCATTTAGTAATATGTGTGAATTAATTTCTTTTCTACAAAATAACTCATGATATTAAAGTTTTATAAGTTATCTTATCCCTGATATTACAGTTTTAAACAAATTTTGAAAGGGAAAAATGTAAGGAAACAACTATGAGGTAGTTTATGGTTTTAACTTGTTTAGGGGAAATTAGTCATTTTCTCCTTTCTTCCTTCAAGCTGTAGTAGTGTGATCTTTGTGGGGAATTATGCTTCCCCGTGTTCTTTATCTACATCATAGTAAAATTCCATCTAGTAGCTCCATCTAAAGCAGTTTCCTACTTAACAAATGGGTCAGATCACCTTAGTGCATTGATTTGTTTAGAAACTGAAAATCTTTTCATCACACAAATAATATTGTGTTTTAAGTTGTTTCCCAAGTTAATTTTTGTGACTTCTTAACTCTCAAGAGGTTTAATTAGAATATAAAGTAATACACATGCATTACAGATATATTTTTATATATGGCTATATAAAATTAAAGATAAGATTATGAAACAAATACAAGGATAGGCAAATAATATTACCATGATCTCTAAGTAGTTTACATAAGAACATGTCTGTTAGAATATAGGTTCTGGCCATGGTGATGCACACCTGTATTCCTAGTACTTGGGAGGCTAAGACAAGAGGATAGCAGATTTGACAATAGCTTCGGCAATATAGTGAGACTCTCAGCAACCTAGTAAGACCTTGTGTCAAAATAAAGAAAAAAATAGGGCTGGAGGTGTAGTTTGGAGGAAGAAGGCCCCTGAGTTCAGTCTCTAGCACACACACACACACACACACACACACACACACACACACACACACACAATTATAAGTTATAACTTGGAATTATAGGACAACATCCTGGCTTGGTGTATCTGCAAGGACCAGAGGTATTTTCACTAATTCAGGTTTCTTATGCCTCATGACAAGACTTCTAAAAGGCAGGAGGTGTGCACACTAGGACATGAAGGATTAAGGGGTTAAAAAGACCAGGTTTCTTCTCTTGGTTTAAAATCCCTGACAAATTAATCCTATTTTTGTTTTATTTTATTTTGTTTTTACCTACTAGGAACTCTCCCTGCCATATTCAATATTAATGCCTACGAAACTTCAAGCTATATGGACCACTGGGAAAACAATACTTTCTACCAGATCATCCACATAACCTGATAGGAGAGCCAGTTGCCTCCAGTAAGCTAATACACTATAAGGGGAGTGGCATTATCAAGTCTCAACAGATTTTTAAGATCCTTTAGCAAATATCATATCTGTATTTATTGAAATGTAATGAAATATAAATCTAGATTTCATTTCATTTATATGAGAGGTAGTGAACATCACTAAACATTCTATCTAAAGTGGTAGAAACAAATTCTATTCTGTTTTATGTTTCTTTATAATTTTATTATTTTTAGGCCTGGCATGGTGAGGCATGCTTGTAATCCCAGTACATGGGAGGCTAAGACAGGAGGATCACAGATTTGCAGTCAGCCTCAGCTACTTCCTGAGGCCCTTCGCAACTTAGTGAGACTCCACTTCAAAATAAAGACTAAAAAATAAGGCTGGGGGTGTTGTTCGGAGTTAGAATGCCCCTGGGTTCAATCTCCAGTACCACAAACAAAAAAAAATTTGTTTCTGAGATTATATTAATTTGTGCTCCTTCTCCTGGAATACAAGCTCTGTTATATGGGCATAGTACTTCTGTTTAAGTAAATTCTTATGATATACCCAGATGCTAACTAATGTGATTGACATATAGGAGGCAGTAATTAATATATGTTCAATGAATGATTGAATGAATGAATACTAGCATAATGACTTAGTTAATTTGAAGCATGCTTCATCTTAATAACACATGTTTATATTAATTTTTATCTTACACATTGCAAATAAAGAAAAATTAACTCTTCATGTGAAAAACTTTTTTTCAACTGGTGCTTAATAATTGCTTTATGTGTAGATTTCTTGTCTGAATTCATTATCCCTAATCCAAGTCTCCTTCCTCAGAAGAGGTTAGTGTATTCAATTCTTTTTTTTTTTTTTTTTTTTTTTTTTTTTTTTTTTTTTTTTTTTGTGCATTGTAATCATACACCAAGAAACAAGCTGGTAAAGGCATACATGTACACATTTCTCATTTAACCCTTCCCCAATTCATACCCCACTCCCTCACCCTTCCCTCTTTGCGAGTTCAGTTTCAGGATTGACTTTGATATGTTTGTGAAAGTACATCATGTGCATTAGGGTGTTTCCCTCCCCAGCTCATCACCAGCAGTTAAGTCACCTTCTCTGCTCATCTAAAGTTTCTCCATCTAGATTCCCTCTTGTGTCCCACTTTCTCTCTAGCTTCTGCATATTATGGAGAGCATATGATTTTTTTACTTTTTGTGACTGATTAATCTCACTTAGCATAATGTTTTCCAGTTCCATCCATTTCCCTGCAAATGACATGATTTTGTTCTTCTTTATGGCTGAGTAAAATTCCATTGTGTACATATCCCATAGTTTTTGAATCCTTTCATCTGTTGATAGACATCTTGTCTGATTGTGATTTGTGCAGCTATAAACATAGATACACATGCATTGGTCTGATAGTTTGGTTTCCATTCTTTTGGGTAGATACCCAGAAGTGGTATTGCTGGATCATATGGTAGTTTCATTCCCATTCATCTGAGGATCCTCCATACTGTTTTCCAAAGTGGTTGCACTAATCTGCAATTCCACCAACAATGTATTAGGGTTCCCACTTCTACACACACTTGCCAGCATTTGTTGTTGTTTGTGTTTTTGATGATTGACATTCTGATTGGGGTTAGGTGAAATCTCAAGGGAGTTTTGATTTGCATTTCTCTGATTGCTAGTGATGTTGAACATTTCCTCATCATACACTTATTGGCCATTTGTATTTCTTCTTTAGTGAAGTGTCTATTTAGATCCTTTGCCCATTTTTTTGATTGGGTTGTTTCCTTTGCTGTGAGTTTCTTGAGTTCTCTATATATTCTAGATATTAGTGCTCTATCAGAGGAGTAGCCGGCAAAAATTTTTTCCCACTCTGTGGGCTCTCTGTTGAGGTTATTCACAGTTTCCTTTGCTGCACAGAAACTCTTCAGTTTAATGCAATCCCATGTGCTGATATTCCTTTGACTTGCTTGTGCCTTTGGAGTCTTGTTGAGAAATTTTTACTTGTGCCTATGTGTTGAAATGTTGGGCCCATTCCCTCTTCAAGTAGCTGCAAGGTCTCTGCTGACTTTCAGGTCTTTGATCCAACTTGAATTGACTCTTGTGCAAGGTGAGAAAATGGGGTTTATTTCTATTTTCTTGCACATGGTTAACCAGTTTTGCCAACACCATTTGTTGAAGAGGCTGTCTTTTTTCCAGTGTATGTTTTTTCTCCTTTGTCAAAAATCAATTGACTGTAAGTGTGTGGGTTTGTTTCTCAATCTTCTATTCTGCTCCACTGGTCTATGTGTATGTTTTTGAGTCTATTCAATTCTTATCAGACCTATTTTCCTTGATTCAGAAATCAGGTCTTAATTACTGGGTTCAAAGGTGCATAGGAAGATGTATAAGAGAATAAAGTGGACAAGAGAAAGTTACTACAAAGCTTTCTACTTAGCATGCACTAAGAGAAAAAATGATTTAAAAAGAAATTTAGAAAATGTACATAATCTCCACTGCATAAAGGGATTCTTTGCTCATAAAGTGCTGAGATATATCTATATATACTTTTCCCATAAGATGTGTCAAAAAGAGGGAGAACCACACAGCCTACTGTTAATAGTGCTGATTAAGCCAACAAAATTTATTTCCTGGTTCCTTTGCGCCAGTGACAAACAGAACACTAATGCCCATAGAAAATATACTCCTTTATTTAAATATGCAAAAGCATAAAATATTATACTTTTGCAATGGTTTTAATTTAAAAAAGATGATACAAAAACTAAGCTTGAAGTTAATGAATACTGACCTGAAAGTTTGTTTTGTGATTAGTATGATTACACAAAGGATTTTAGGTACATTAATGAAAAATATATACCCAAAAACAATAGTTAAAGTGCAATAATAATAGCCAGTCATGGTGCTGCATGGCTGTCATCCCAACACTTGGGAGGCTGAAAAAAGATGATTGCAGGTTGGAAGTTAGCCTCAAAAACTTAGCAAGACCTTATTTCAAAATAAAACAAAATAACTGAGAAGTGGAATGCCCCCGTGTTCAATCCCCAGTACAGAAAAAAAAAAGTAGTAATAAATAAGAATCAAGTGACCTGTTAGCAAGAGTGAAAAATGCAGATCATAAAGTGAGGTGTTAAAATAAGACTCAAATTTGACTCAGGTTAATCACAGTCTCAAGAAACATTTATTAAGAACCAATTAATGACAATTAAAAATAAAGAAGATATAATAAACAAGATGGAAACACTTAAATTCTAAAAACTTATTTTGTTTTAAACATCTTGTATATTCTTTATAAGAAGAACTTAGAGTTCAAAGACCACTTCCCTACAGAAAAGCCAGCATATGCTCATCAGGCCAGTTCTAGTTCTATGTTTAAACTCATTTCCATGTTCTATTTAAATAATTTTATTCTTATATTTTGAAATCATTCTCTAAACACAAAATCACCTAACTTATCTAATATGATTGTGCTAGTTAAATACATCAAAGTCCCATACACTGTAATAGCTCTACTTTTCTATAAATACTTATATAATTTGCATAGTAATATAATGTAACCTTAAGTCAATGTAGTTCTGAGATGAAACTGGTATCTTGTGAGATTTTATGCTGACAATCCTACTCTTATTTGAAAATTATTTTCAATGATGATGGCAGGTATTTGTCATGTAAAAATGAAGATTGAAGGAGAAAATAATAGTGTCTGTGGAAGACATAAATATTTTCAAAGTACATGGCTAATAAATAAAAAATCATACAATGAAATACAGATTGTGTCTTCAAATAATAGTTACTGCTCAGTAAAATTAAATTTATGCAAAGAAGTTTACTAGATGCTTTAGATACTCTATCTAATCTCACAAACATTTCTGGAAATTAGATATATTAGGGAAATTTTATATAAGGGAAATTTAGGCTTGGAGAGCCTAAATCAGAGGAGACAGAGTTTTGATTTTCAAGGTTTTCTAAAATCTTTTCTCTTTCCACTAAAGTATGCTGACTCTCAATTCTTAATTGATTGAACTAATTAAAAAATGACACTTAAAACCAAATTACTCAGTAATATACTTTTAAAGCCTCCCTTAATAATTCTGATCATAGCAATCAAATATAATATGCCCATCTAAATATTCCAGCAATTTTTATTATCTTTGCCATTTTTAGATATAATTTACTTTGCGACATTATCATCTGCTTACCTGTTGGAAATTTTATTAAGTTATATTGTGGGAAACTGACATAAGTTTTAGGACTGTATTACACTTAAATCACAGAAACCTGACTAACTATTTATTCCCCACCAGTTCAGCATATCAAAATGGCATGTATATATTAGTTTATAAAGCAAAACTCACTACATAAATTGTTAAAAAGCCTTCTTTTTTCCAATCCTACCTAGATTATATTTCTTTTATCAACATAACATGGATGTTCCCAAATAGGAAAGAACATTTCTTCTTGATCTTGCCTGTAGGCAAAACTTAGTTTATTCTTTCTAGTTAGTCTTGAGCATACTTTTTGATAGAATGAATGAATGATAATGTCCATGTCCATTCTCCCAAGAGCAAAAGTGTGAATTTTTCTTCCCAGGAGAAAACATTCGTTTTTACTTTTTACAATGGAATAAAAATAATTTTCTTACAAATTTCCACCATTTCAATTACTTCAAGCCTAAAGGGCTCTTGGTTTCTAATTTTTAGAAAAACCATACAAATAGAAATATCGTAGCCAATTACCCATGTAAACATCATTTATAAGACAAAAAATGTTCAACTTCTGCATCTATTATCCTAACCCACTTACATTTTTCATAAAATTTAAATTTTCAAGATAGATAAATATTGTTTTTATAATCCAGAAACAGAGTTATATAGAGAAGAAAGAATGAATACATGAAGGGAAGATTTTGACCTCAGCAAGCTGCTCCTTAGCTTGTCCAAGGTCTCTCAAGTTCTTTTAACTTTTATAAATTTGGAGAAAGTCTACAATAATGGTTTTCATTTTTATTATGTTCTAACATTCCTAGAATTGCGTGTGTGTGTGTGTGTGTGTGTGTGTGTGTGTGTGTGTGTATGTTACTAGGGATTGAAGGAGGGGAGTTCTACCTCTGAACTACACTCCAAGTCCCAATCCTACTTATTCTTTATCTTGAAACAGTGTATCACTAAATACTGAGGGTCTCCTTAAATTACTGAAGCTGTCCTTGAACCTAGGATCCTCTTGTCATAGTTTCCCAAGTACTGAGATTAGAGGCCTGTGTCACACCCTGTCTCTGTTCTCTGGAAGGCTTTTATCTGTGCATACAATTTCTTATCTCAGTGAAAGGCATAAGATAGTCCTGATCCCTGGGAATCCAGTGATTGGCCTCTTGTGGTCCCTTACCTTTTGTCATTCTTATTTTCTTTACAGGAAACCCAGCTCTGCTGTTAAGTTTTTCTTGCTTTTTCAGGCTGGCTTTTCTTGTGTTCTCAATTAAATATATAGTAAATATTATTTGCTCAATAACTTTGCCTTTTGGAATAGACACATGCATCTTAGCATCCTCCTATGGTATGTTTATGAAGCAGTATGTGGCAGGAAATAGGTCTGTGACTTTTGAATGCAAATTCACTTACCTTTTATTTGTATTGTCTCAGTCTTACTTCTCTTAGGTAGAGTAGTTTTCTGTAGAAGGAATCCTTTACTGAGAAGCTAGCACCTAACTCAGGTCTTAAGTCTATTTTTTGTTCTACTTCCTGGTGTATGGGACATTTTCCTTGTGTGGTCATTTGAAACTAGATCATAAAACATTTTTCAAAAGTGTTACCTCAGGGCATGTGAAATACATGTTTTCTGCCTATAATATCTCAATAGCCTTGAAACTCACCTAGAAATGATTGAAACATTGTACACTGTGGACGCTTCTCAAATACAAACATGTTTTCTATAATTCCTAAGAGCAGCTGCTCCAATCATAAAAATGGTGATCAAAGGTAGGTTTGTGCCACTAAGTGGCACCTTTCACTGTTTTCTTAGATCTGTGCCTCTTCATAAGATTTATTCAAGATGACTTGAGATTGTACCTCACAATATCTTTTGCCTATATTTGGGATAGAGTCAACACTTTGTTTTTCTAGGTGAAATATTAAATGAATTATGTTTAGATATAATTTCATTTTCAATAGATGAATTGATAAAACAAATGTGGTGTATATACACACAATGAAGTTTTACTCAACCATAAAGAATAAAATTATGTAGTTTTCAAGAAAATGGGTGGAACTAGAGAATGTTATGCTAAGTGAACTCAGTCAGTCTCAGAAAATTAAGGTTATTTGTGCTTTCTCATATGTGGGACCTAGAGGGAAAAATAGGAAAGAAAAGGAATTTAATGATAAAAAATGAGACTGGTAGAATAGTGGAAGGGGGTTGGGGCACAGAGAACAGGAAGGGGAAAGGAGGCTTGAGAAATGAAACAGATAAAAAAATTATGTCCATATATGAAGGAGTCGAAGGGGGTAGTGGGATGGAGTTTGGAGGCAATCTCACTAAGATATATTGTATATGCTTGAATGTATAACTTTGAATCTCACTATAATGTACAATTTTATTGCACCAATATAGTTTACATTTTTTATGAAGTATGACCTTGTCTTATGCCAGTTTAGTATATATATCTCTCCTCATTTTGTTTTCTATAAATCTTGTTCCCTGAGCTATTTCTGTCCTCACAGAGTTTTGAAAAATAAATAATTTTTACACAAAATAATCCATGTATCACATATTTTAATATCTTATTTTGTACTATATGTTTTTAAAACATTCTATTTAGCTAGGTGTGGTGGCACATGCCTGTAATGTCAGTACTTCACAGGCTGAGACAGGAGGATTGCAGCTTTGAGGACAGCTTCAGTAATGTAGCAAGACTCTTAGCAACTTTGTGAAAGCCTGTTTCAAAATAAAATAAAAAAGGGTTTGGGGTATAATTCAGAGGTAGAATGCCCCTAGATTCAATCCTCATTATCAAAACAAAACAAAACTCAATCTAAAGTTTCTTTCTACCTAATTTTTATTATATATCTATAACAAATTAAGGAATTACATTACTCTTTGTTTTTATTCACCAAATCTACTGCTTTCTATGATTGTGCTATCTGAAACCATAAACAGGATAAAGATTCCTATTATGCTGAAACTAGAACCAAATGGAAATAAGGAACACATGAATATGACAGGTAAATAAAGCAGAAAGCAAACATGGACCAAAACTAAGTATTAATGACTAGCCAACATCCCATTGTTATTTTATTAAGTCATTCCACTCAGTTTTCATTTAACAATTCAATTGTGAATTATATGTTTTGAATATTTCATTTTTGTAATTCTAGAAAAATTAATCCAACTAAGAATAATAGAGCATGTTGGGTCAAGAAAATGACTTCCATACAGTAGTCCCTAAATACCTCTTTGTTTTCGAAAAGAGAAGGGAACCTGGGCATGGTGGTGCATGCTTGTAATCCCAGTAATTGGGAGTCTGAGACAGGAGGATCACCATAGGTTCACAGCCAGCCTCAGCTACTTAGTGAGGCCCTGCGCAACTTTGTGAGACCCTATTTCAAAACAAAGAATAAAAAAATAGGGCTGGGGGTATAGCTTGGAAATAGAATGCCCTTGAGTTCAATCTTCAATGTCCAGTACTGGGGAGAAAAAAAAAAAAAAAGCAAAGGGAAGGGAAGAGATGAAAGAAGATGAATGCATCAAATGCATTGGTAATGACTTCCCAAACAGAGGAAATAGTTTTAGCATCACAAGAAAGAGAGAGGGAGAGTGATAGATCATGGCATCAGAGATAATAGAGGAGGAAACCTAACTATCAACATTCTCAAAACAGAGCTCTTAGGTGAAAACTAGATTGGAATCAGGTTGTCTTCTCCTTCCTAAATTTAAACCTTGGGACCCGAACACTCATCTATTTCCTTGGAGCCTAAACAACTGAAGAATAATTATTAGAAGCCAGATGTTTGGCTCATCTTAATGAGTCATTGACAGACAGTGGTACAGAAGTAGCAACAACAATTACACATCTCATCTATATATGTAAACTAGTAGACGGCAAATGAAAGTCGACTATTCTTTTCTTGAGAAGAAGTAGGAGGGAGTAGATATACTATATATATGCTTCAGTCCTAACATAAAGAGAACTGTGTCATTCATTGACAAATATTAGCACGAACTATTATTTTACATTATATGAGAGAAAAAAAATAAATTATTTTTTTGATTTTTGCTGTATTGAGTTATTTTAAGTTCCTATAAATTTGAGTAAAATAATTTGAGGCAGATATAAAGATCTTAAGCATTAAAGGAAATAAATGCTGGGTTATTTTCTCCCATTTTAAAATCTCTATTGGAAGTGATTAGTTACAATAATACTAGTTTCCATCTATCTGACAATAAGAGATCTCAACCAATAGATAACAAAGATGACAGGGTAACATTACCACTGCTGTACACATACATTCCCAACCAGATCTTTTAACTTATTTTTTTGGATAAATTGCACAAATACTTATAAGGTTTTTGTTTTGTTTAGATCATAAAAAAATATGCCAGTGAATACATTATAGAATAACTTGGAATATCTTTTTTCTGCAAATTAAAAAAAAGTGTTTTTTGTTCTTAGCTATTTAAAATAACAACAATAACAATAGCAGCAAACTTTTGTTAATGAAGATTCACAGCAAACCATGATTTTATAAAAATTTGTAGTGAACATCTATGCACAGTAATTTTTGCAGGAGACTTTTGGGAGGAAATGGATGGGTGAAATTATTTCAAGAAAAGAAAAAAATTATAATTTTGGAATATATGATTAAAATTTTCCACAAAAATTTATATAAACTTTCCATTATTAATGTATGAAGTTCTTATCATGAGATTTACTATGCTGAAAAATATTTTTACTTTCTTCATCTTCTAAAAAGGACCACTAAATGTTTTCTACAAAATGACTAGAACTGGAATCTTTCTTGAAAATCAATTTTTATTGGTATTTTGATTATAAAAATAAAATGATTTCTTAGTATTTATATATCTTCGGTTTGTTAGGCTAAGTAGTTTCATATATTTAACAATTCTTTTAAAAATTTTCTATCTGTGACATTTCTGTTAAATCAACACTGTATCTGTAACATGTAAGTCTATAAGGATTCTATAATAGTCCTTCTTCAATATATCCACCTCTGTTGAGATCACATGTTAAAGTTTTTTTTTTCTCTATTTTGCCATGAATTAATTCCATCAAAACAAAAAAAGATTTTAAATATCCTGATAAGCTACATGCTTTCCTGGAGTAATGATTCAGTTATACTGTGTATTATCAATAATCTGTATTTCTTGATTTATAAGTATGTTCTCTAAAAAAAAAAAAAAAAAAAAAAAAAAAAAACTAAAACAACAACAAAAAAATCCAATGCAGGGCATGGTGGCACACACTTATAATCCTAGTACCTGGGAGGCTAAGACAGGAGGATCACAGGTTTGAGGATAGCCTCAGCAATTTATTGAGGCTCTCAGCAACTTAGTGGCACCCTATTTCCAAATAAGAAATAAAATCATACTGGGAGTGTAACTCAGAGGTACGATGCCTCTGGGTTCAATTCTCAGTACCACAAAAATAAACAAACAAAAAAATAAAGCAAAAGAAATAGCAGTAATAATTCCCATTTTTCTGAAACATATCCATTAAGTTACTGATTTTTTTTCACCAATTAATTAACAAACTCCCCAAATATGTGGTGTCCATTTCCTGGAGTCCACTGTGTGTTTCTATTGTTGAGTTCCTAGGAGCAAGTAGATGAAACAATTTTGGGTCTTTTATCTGTCTCATCCTACTCAAGCATTCTGTCTTGCAAAACTGTTGTCTTTTTTTGTATTATTGACTTTTTTCCATAATTATCTCCACTTTTATTGTTTCTCCCATGTTATCTCCACTTTTATGATTCCCTCTTGTTATGTTTCTACTCTCCTCATCTATCTGTTGATGTTTTTTAACAAGATCATCTTAAATAACCTCTGTGCAGTTGATTCTGAGATCTATAGACATGACAAATGTCTGAATACCTCTATGGAGGCCTAATTGATAAATGTTAAATGAAAATAATGAATGAAAAATTGAAGACAATAATGACACAATTTGGAATTAGAAAATCTTTAGTTTTCTGCTTTGGAAATCACTCTGGAGTTACTCAAAATACTACAGAAAGAATCACTATATAATCCTACTATACCACTCCTTGGTATCTTTCCAAAAAGGATTAAAGTTAGAATACTATATTGATACATGCATACCTATGTTTATAGAAGCACATGGCACAATAGTAAAATTATAAGACCAACCTAGGTATCCATCAATGCTTGAATGGATAAAGAAACTATGGTAGATATACATAATAGAGTTTTACTCAGCCATAAAGAAAAACAGAATTATGTCATTTACAGAAATTGGATGGAACATCATGCTAAGTGAAATCAGCCAGTCTCAGAAAGCCAGTCTCTAGCTTCATAAGTGGAAGCTAGAGAAGAAGATAAAAAAGAAAAGGAACTTCATGATAATGACTGAGACCAGTTGAATAGTGGAATTTTGAGTTACATACATGTTTTTCATAATTAAGTAGATTTGAAGTAAAAAAAAAAAAAAAAAAAGAGTGGCCAGAATCCTCCAGTTTATGTTTTGTACAACTATGACTGGTATGACTTCTGGAAAGACATTTACTCAAATTTCATGAACTGAGATTGATTGGCTTTATGAAAATCTCTATTTCTGGAGTTAATTGGAGAAAATAAGAGAATATTGGAGGTAAGTAATATGTATTAATTTAAAATTTTAAACTAGTTTTTCATCATTGAAAATATACTGTTTAAAAACTTAACAAAGCAAATCAAAACTACACTGAGATTCCACCAAACTCCAGTGAGAATGGCAATCATCAAACTGCAAATAATAAGAACTGCTAATGAGGGTGTAGTAAGAGGGGAACATTTACACACTGTTGATGGGATCGCGAATTGGTCAACTACCATGAATATCAGTATGTTGGCTCCTTAAAAGACTAGGAATCGAACTATCAAATGACCCAGATATGCCACTCTTTAGTATCTTTCCAAAATAATTAAAGTTAGAATATCATTATCAAAAACTGGATGGAACTAGTGATCTCATGCTAAGTGAGATCAGTCAGACTTACAAATCAAGGACCACATATTTTCTCTTGTATGTGGAGACTAGAGAGAAAATAGGAAATATATGGGATTTCATAAAAATGAGGAGAGAGACAATAAGAATAGTAGAAGGGGATTGGGGAAACAAAAGCAGAAGGAAAAATGAGGCTTGAGGAAGCTGACAAAATAAATGATGTTATGTTTGTATATGACTGCATCACTACTAATGACACTAGCATGTACAGGGAGAAAGGAGATGACAGGAGGGATGTGGCGGGAAAAACACCAAGAGATGTTATATGCATATATGGACATATCATTTTAAATCTCACTAAGATGCATAACTACAGGGCATCAATAAAAATTAAAATAACTATGTATCTTTCTGAATATAAAACATACTAATAGTGAAAAATATATGAAGGAATAAAAGAAGGATGGAGAAAAATAATAAAAAAAAATAGAACACATAACCTATGTAGTAAGAGGGCACATTGAAAGAGCTGCAAAGTTGAGGGGTGAAAGTTATTGTCCATATAATATTGTTCTTCAAATCATGAAATTAATCCTCTAGCATGCATAATATCATTAGAAAAATGCAAAGAATCGATAACTCATTCATTTAGTCAATAGAACATTTTAATAAAATGATCTCAGTTGTTTGGAAGAAACAATATAAAAACTTAGGAACAACTAACAAGTAATGAGGTGTTAGCTTACATGCATATGCACATACATACATGAACACATATGTGTATCCCCAAATGATATATATGCATATAGACTTTTCCACACACTCTCACCACCTCGTGATTCAAGTGTCCTTTGGAAAATGCATTAAGGATAGATAGATTATACACGCTATAGGTAGGTGATAGATGATATCTTAGATAGATGATAGATATATATCAAGATAGAATTCTGTCTCTAATGATTAACTGCAGTAATCATGAAACTATGATAGGCCATTACACCAGCCAGTGTCAGTTCTCAGTCATTAAGAAAGGCAAAGATGAAAACAGGTTAATAAAACCGAAAATAGGGGAATAAACAGAGAACCAAAGAAATGTCTAGTGCAGCTATTTGGTAAAATTTTGGAATTATGTTAATCTTCCTGTTTGGGAAGTAGAAGAGTTTGGATATTAAGAGAGAAGTGAAGAGACATGGAGAATCATGAAGGAGAAAAAACTGAAAATAGAGAATATAACAATGATGCTTTAGATTGTAGGGTACCTTATGGTTCATGTTATTTCCACAATTTACTCTACTTTTTTTTCTCCCTGACAGGTGTTCAGTAACTCACTGTGATTGTTGAGATGTCATCACAGGAACCAGGATGTGTAACTGTAGGAACCTCTGTCAAATCAATGAAATAATTAAAGTCAGGTTATAAACCCTGCTGATTCTAAATAGATATTTTAAGAAGGATTAAGCACATGTGGTCATGTTTCAAGTTTTGTGATTTTTCCTTGGCCTGAAATTATCCCATATAAGAAAGTATTGATCTTTTTTCTTTTGAAAGAGAATTATAGAAAATATAATATAAATTATATTTGTGCAATAGGCAATTTGGTAGGAATTTGCCTTTCAAAAATATTAGTTCAAAATGGGGGAAATACTTTTGTAAGGAAAATTTCTACTCAATTTTTAATGGAATATGTGGCCCCTCATCATTGATAGTTGAACAGAAGTAAATTAACAACAACAAAATAATCACCTATATTATATAAAAAAGTAATAAGGTCATAATTGCCTTTTTCTAGGTATGACCACCCAAAAGTCATCTCAAGTATAACTTTTATCAATTCATATCGATTATAAATGATTGATTTAGTGCCCTCTAAGTTCTAAAATAGAATAAATCTTGATTTCT
>PVLC010025328.1:0-18211 GCA_004027655.1 Graphiurus murinus | reverse complement strand
CGGTGAGTTCCATTTTTCACAGATCTTTTCTTTAGTTCCCTTCAGCTCTCAATGTGTATGACTTTAGCATTTAATTTAAAAAATATGTCAGATATGTGTATAAAAAATAGTTGTTACAAATCAAAAGTGCTATTCCTCTTGGGAGATAAAGGCCCACTATTATCAGTCCCTGGCCTTGGTCACATGTGGAACAAGGCAAGGATGACACTGTTTAGTATTTATATAATACTAAAATTAATATATGTAGTAAAGAATCAGTAAAAAGGCAGATGGTTAAAAGCAGGTCTTCTTTCACCCCAGACTATCCCCTACTCCTTCAGGAGCTGATTCTTTGTATATCCTTCCAGAATATTCTATGCATCCTACACTCTGGTCCCTGTGTCACAGGGCAGGAGATGGAGGAAGTACCTTCATTCACAGCAGAGGCAGGGTGTCTGTGCTGTCATTTTTCCCACGCAAGGCCTGCCATTTCTGTGGCTGACTGCGTCACTGCTAAAAGGTTTGATCATATTGGGAACAAAAACTCTGCTGCCTTTTAAAACAGTGTATATATGTGGGAGGTTTTTATTTTTGAAAGTTAAAAAAAAATCATCTGGGTTACAGCCAAATTCCTTAAAGAGAGGATTGATCATATAGCATGGGATCTGGAAGTGAGGGAGTGATAGAATTGGGGTGGAGGTCCAGCAACTGTCCTTCTGAGCATGATGTTATCAAGTGGATAGCCTAATATACTTTTTGGAGGTTGGAGCAGAGCTCTGTAGAAAGGCAGTCCTAGAGCATCCCAGAGTTTAGAAATGATTTGGCACGGGCCACACTGGATTACCCTGAGGCAGATAAAGCACATACCTAAGGGTGCCAGCAAAGTAGGAACACTGCAACCTTATTTTGGAAAGAGCTTTCTGTTTAATATTTATCAAAAACCTTCAAAATAGTCATCATGGGAAAAGCCTGGACTTTGTTGAACTTCCTTCTCTATGTATTTTTTTTTTTCTTTTTTTGGCACCAGGGATTGAACCCAGGGGCCTTTTACCTCCAGGCTACACCCCCAGCCCTTTCTATTTTCAATTTTTCATTTTATTGTGCCACTGGGGTTTGAACCCACGATTTTCTATCTCTGAGCTTTACACACAGTCCTATTTCATTTTTATTTTGAAATGATCTCACTAAGTTGCTGAGACTGGCCACACACCTGAGATCCTCCTGTCTTAGCCTCCCAAGTACTGGGGTAATAGGCATGCACCACTGTGCCAGATTTTGTTTTTTTTAAAAAACTGTGTCTTGATGAGTTGCTGAGGATCTTGCTAAGTTGCTAAGGCTGGTCTTGAAGCTGCCATGCTATTGTCTCAGCCTCCTGAGTACTGGGATTATAGGTGTGTACCACCACACCTGGTTTCTCTGACTTTCAGTATTAGTTTTACTTAAAATCACTATGTGGGGAGTATCAGGTGTCAGGACTAAGCTCTAACAAGCTGTAACCAGGCTCAAGGGGTTATCTTCTGAAAACTAGCATGCTGGGTTCGTCTGTGGCCAGGCTGGGCAGTTCTCCGTTCCTACCCGTGCAGATAAGAATGAGCTATCTGCATTTGCATGGCAGGGAGAGTCATTTTGCCACCCACAGATTTCATCTCTTCACTGGGGCAGGCTGTATGCACCTGTTGCTGGCCTGCTGTGGCTGCAGAGAGTATGGATTTTCTTTGTGACTCATGAGTATTATTTATGGCCACCACACTGGTGGAGGCCAACCGGCAGACCTGATGCAGACTCTGAGTGTTTCCCCTCTGCCCATCAAAGGGTTTTCTGGAATGCTCCCCACATGTTGGTTTTTGGTATGTGTTCATGAAAGCGAAAAGAGAAGAATGTATCAACATTTTCACAGCCTTCTCTCCAGCCTGTCATTCCTAAAAAGTTTTTGATTCAAGTGTCCAGTTGGTTGAATTGAAAGCAGTTCAGTGTCTATGTTGACATCTTGATAATTGTGCTATGTTTCAGTTTGCATCTGAAGAGAGACAGCCTTTATCAGCCATCCCTCCCCACACCCCTTCTAGTGAATCTAATTTCTGCTGGTTGGTGTTTGTGATCATTAGCTCCAAGGAACAGGGGCCTGTGCTAATGAGGACAAGGTCACAGCCTTGCACGAGGCAGAGTCTCTTTCCTGTAGCGGACACCTGCAGGCCAACCAGCTGCTTTGGCAACGTTTCCATGAGATGTGGGGAGGCTGGGTGAAGGGAGAACAGGTGGCTTAACTCAGCCTATGTCTGCCTTTCTCTGGATACAAAACATAGCTCTGAGGATCTACTGATTACGTATCAGTAGTTCTTAGAATTACTGGTTTAAATATGAATATAACACTCAGGTCTAAGGAGTTAATTTTTAAAAATCTTCACTGATAGCAAAAGATCCTCAATTGTGCAGAGTTCGTTTTTCTTATAAATCCCCTAAGAAGTTAATGAGTTTCAAGGACTCTGTGGGCACCAGGGGTTCTACAAAGAGCAAATAAGACATAGATCTTACTTGTTTTAGATCTCCACATTGCCATACACAACGTACCACAACAAAAATTTATTCTCACAGTTTTGGAGGCAAGGAGTCTGGAATCAAGGTATTGGCAGAGCTATGTTCCTTCTGAAACATGTAAGGGCATCCTTCCTGTGGATTCCAGTTCCTGGTAGTCCCAGGCATTCCTTGGCTTGTGTCAGCTCCATTTCTAGCTCTGTCTTTATATGGCCATCTTCCTTCCTTATTTTTGTCTTCTCTTTTCATAAGGAGAGAAGACATCAGATGTAGGGCCAGGCCCCATTTTCAAATCAGGTTACAGTCACAAGGTCTCGGGTTCAGGACTTCAACATATCTTTTTGAGGGACACTATTTAATCTGTAATACCACCTGTCCTTAGGAAGTTCTCAATTTAGTGAAAAAACTGATGAAAAATAATTCTGGAATTCATATAGAAGAGGCCCAAGCGCTATTGTAAGAATCTAAGGGAGGACACACACACACACACACACACACACACACACACACACACACACACACACATCAACAAACACCAAACACATCTATAGTATGATGTAGAATTGATAAATTATAGAAGATCCGTGGAGGAATTTGTACTGGCACGTGGCCTTGAAGGATGGGTAGAATTTTAGTTACAGAGCATGTGCAAAGTCATGACAGCTCATGTGTTCAGGCCTGGGAAGGAAAATGCTCCTAGTAGAAATATGAGGAAGGACTGGAGGCCAGCTGAGAGATTCTGTGGGAGGCCAGAGCTGCTCAGGGTGGCCTGGACTCAGGTCCAGTGGTGGGATCTGTCAGAAACATTATGAGGAGTGTGTGTGGGGGTAAAGCTGATGGACAATGGCATTGGATGGGTCGGTGGGAGATGGTCAGAGAGCCCACCCTGGGACTTCTGGTGGGATTGCCTAGAATAATGGTGAGACCCTCAGATAGAATAGGGTGATCTGGAGGAGAACAAGTTTGAAAGGAAAGGCAATAAGTTTGCTTGTAAATATGTTGTATGTAAGATACTTGTAGCTCTAGGTATAGGTGCCCAACACAGCTAGAAACTTGAGCTTGTTGTCCTAGAAGAGAACTAAGGGCTGGAGGCAAGTTTGCCAATGTGATAGCTAAAACCACGCAAGTGGCCGAGGTGACCTAGAGAGAAAGCGGAAAGAAGCAGAAGAGCAGCCAGGCAAGGCCCTAATGCCGGAGATGTCCTTGAGCTGGACAGGGATAGACAGTGCAGGCCCAAAAGACAGGCCCGAAAGACAGCTGGCCTGCCATGCATCAGCTGAGAAGAATGAAAAACGAGGAGGCCGTCAGGTCTGACATCTCATGTTCTGTCTGAAAGGCTGATCTTGAGAAAACTCTCTCAGCGAAGTGATTGGGACAGAATCCAAACTGTGAGAGGTGAAGGAGGTATGGAAGGAAGCAGTGAGGGTCCACCATCACTCTTAAAGAGTTTGGCAGAGAGAAGCGAGGGAGAATCCGAAGCACCGGAAAGAGATGGGATTTTTAGTTTGTCAGGAAGACAGGAAAGACAGGATAATTAATTGATGAGGTGAGTTCTAAAAAAGATGGCAGGCGTGGAATCGATAGCAAGGAGAGAAGTTTATCTGAGACCCTCAGGGGAATCATCAGAACAGTATAAAGGGGTCATTGTGTGAATAGAGTCTGAATCTTGTGGAAAATTTTAATCCATGACGGTCATTCTGCAGGTGAGCTCCATGGCCCTCCCTGAAGACTGGGGAATGGACTCATTTACCTGCAGACAGAGAACTTTGTGGTTATTCATCTCTGCTCTACCCTATCAACTTGGGGCCTGAGGCTCACTTCCCAGTGTCAGGGGCTTCCCCATAGATTCTTATGGTTGTTTCCAGAACTGAGGGATAGCTCTGGCTTCCCAAGTTGTACAGCTAAGAGGTACTTCCATCTTGGAAACAAAAGAGCCGAATAAACCTGACGGGGAAGTAACAAGTAGTTTCTCCATCACTATTTGGGGGAATAACAATGTTTCCCCCCTTGCCTTTACTCTTTATGGATATGCACATCTAGATCTGGATCTGGGGCATGGGGCAGTAGAGTGTGGAGGGGATCAGGAAGCCTCAACCCGGTGCCTTGCTTATTTGGCATCAAAGGCATCAAGCCAGTCCATCTCCAAGTGAAGTGCTAACAGTTACAAGAGGGATGAGTTTCCTGCCTTCTGCCTTCGGGGGATTTACACTGGGCTCAGATGCTAGCAAGACCAGATTTCCTTGGGAAACGCATGGGTACTAGTTGTGTGGTTCAGAAAGGAGAGGCAAAGTTGCATTGGTTAGAGCTACTGGTAGAGAAAAGTTCATGGGGACACGAGTGAGATGTTGGATGATGAGAAGTTGGGATAGATGGGTCACTAATGGAATAGCATCCCTGGTGGATGGCCAGACACCAAAAACAATGTGGCATGTCCTTGGGACAATAAGACTGGTCAGCCTAGAGGGGAGTGTGTCTGGGAGTGAACTGTGACCAGGTGGGATGTACCTGGGCTTTGAGTATAAGGCCAAATAGTGTGGACTTTTTCCTGGGAGAGAGTGGGAGCTACCAGAAGAGAAGAGATCACATGAAGAAGGCAGTGTTCTGGAAAGAAAACCACCTTCTGCAACTTGGGTTTGGCTGGCAATAGCTAAGCGTCCCATGCAAGATGCTTTGGCCAAACTCCCTACCCTCATGGAACACACATATGAGATTGGCAGTTTTCCCTCCTCTTTTTTTTTTTTGGAGTCAGGGAACTTTCCTCCAGGAGCTTGCATTTATTCCCTCAAACCACATAGACTGTAGACTATCGTAAAGCCCAAGGAGAAAATCCTCCCTCCCCCTCCCCCCCCCTCTCTCTCTTCCTTCTTCCCTCTCTCTCTCTTTTCTTTGACTTTGTTCCCTTGCCTTTAGATCCTAGGGATTTTTTTCTTTCTTTCTTTTTTTTTTTTTTGGTGGGGATTGAACTCAGGGGCATCTACCTCCCAGCTACACCCCCAGTCCTATTTTTTATTCTTTATTTTGAAACGGGGTCTTACTAAGTTGCGGAGGGTCTCACTAAGTAGCTGAGGCTGGCCATGAACCTGGATCCTCCGGTCTCAGCCTCCCAAGTACTGGGATTATTAGTGTGCGCCACCACGCCTGGCTGTAAGGATCTTGATAACATCCCTCTTTAGATTTTTCCTGTTTCCACAATGATTTTACTAAAACTCTCACCAGCAAAAGAAAAAGACCCGGTCCTGGGCTACTAGTTGAACACTGATTTCATTATAATCTTTCCTTTCCTGTAGAGAGATGGTGTCTGTTAGGTAAATGCACCACCCCTTCACAAAATAACTGCCCATCACAGAGCTCCTTGTAGAAATCCTAAAGTAACAATAATAGAACATGTGCCATGCTTCTGGGATGCAAGGGGCATGGGGGAGGGGGGGGAGCAAAGAAAAGAAACAGATTTTAATGTCAGGCTGACAAGAGTTTATTATACACATCAGTGGCTAAAATAATTACTTTTTTAAATTATGAAAAAGGCTTTCTGAGGCTCTATTAAAAAACAGCTGCAGCTCCTTGCAGTTGAATTGCCAGGGCTCCGAAAGAGATACCTTGTTTTACCTGATTCCTTTGAGGATTCTGGCAGGAGGCAGTGGAAGTGCACCCATTTTCTCGTTGCCCTTGCACTTGGAGTTTCTGTTGAGGCACTTTGTTTTTGCCCCGGTTTCTTCATTTCTTGTCTTGGTTGGGGACTGTCCTTCCCTTGAGGCTGCATGGTGGGTGACATCATCTTTTCATTTGCTTTGAAACATCAAGGCCTTTCCAAATAAGCTGAGGGCATGATGGGGGTCTGTGAGGGCAAATGGAGGCCTGAGAACTTGAATCTCAGTTTTCTAACAGGAAAGTGAGGATGCTGATTGTTAAATTGTTCCACATAGCCAGGCATGGAGGTACGTAACTATAATTTCAGTACATAGGAGACTGAGGCAGGAGGATCACAAGTTCGAGGCCAGTCTTAGTAATTTAGTCAGACTCTTTCAAAATGAAAACAAACAAACAAACAAACAAAACAAAAAACAATAAAATTTGGCTGAAGGTGTAGCTTGGAGGTAGACTGTCCCTGGGTTCAATCCCCAGTCTGGGAAAAAAAGAAAAGAAAAACATAAAAAAAACTCTTCCAAATAGTGAAATCTGGCCTCTTATTAGAATTTTGTATCCGACCTCTAATTAGAATTTTGGACTCATTGCAGAGCTCGAAGAAGTCCTAATGTCCTTGAATGAGCAGGTGAGGACCAGGAAGTAATTGCCCAGGATTGTTGATCATGTGGCCGGTCATGTGACCACAGCTCCCAGATCACAGATCTGTTCTTTCCCTCAGGCCCCACACCCTATACCCCATTTCCTTTTTATTCTCAACTGCGTTTCCCCCTTGGCTTTAGTACTTGTTAACAAGACCATCTTTGGTGCAGAGCTGAGAGCAAATCCTTTTATGACCATGCTTCTGTTACTTTCCATGGATGGTTATATTCAAGATTATCCCCTGAGATTGAAATTATCTTGAGATCAAAGGTGGATATTGTTCTAATTCTCAGGAAGATATCTCCAAATAAGACGAAATGCTTTGATGTAGCTGATGGCAATTATATTCTCCCTTTCAAAGAGCCAGTTTACCTGCATGGGTCTGTGCAGGTGAAGAGAGGAGCACCCCCTGCTGGCCCTGCCTGGTCCAGAGCCTGCTTGGCTCTGGTTCTGAAGTGTTCTTGGGCTTTGGAGAGCTCTGGTCTGACCAACACCGTTGCCCTCTCTGCCTCCTGATGAGCTGCTTTGACCCACTATTGTTCTTGGCCAAAGTATGGATGAAAATACACTTTATCCCTTATTGAGCCAGGAAAGATAAGGAATAGTAAACAAATGAACAACACAAAGCAAAACCAGTGCATATAATTGCAACCAGATCCTCCTCAACAAAAGCAGGGAAGTGGAGGGGTAGAGAACAGGCTTCTGCTCTTGATTCAGTTTAGACTGGTTGGTACACTGTAGGCAGCATCTCTGGTTCTTTCTTTTATTCTAGCCCTGATGTCCTCATTCCTTAAGTGGCATCCTAGCTGGTGCCATCTTCACCTAGAGGCCCTTGGCTCTCATCCACTTTCATTCCCAGGAGCTGCCTAGAAGTTGCTTCCTATGTCAGAGCCTTTCCTTTCCTTTAGGATCCTATTTCTAGACTGAATGGTCAGACCGGCTCCACTGACACCCCAATTCCCAGGGGCCTTTTACCTCTGAGGTATACCCTCAGCCCTATTTTTAAATTTTTTATTTTGAGACAGGATCTCACTAAGTTACCATGCTCTGTTGGCCTCAAACATGTGATCCTCCCATCTCAGCCTCCCAAGTACTGGGATTATAATACCATGCCCAGTTCCCTATGAGCTTTTATTGATGGATCAGAACCCAACTATTTTGTGTGTGTGTGTGTGTGTGTGTGTGTGTGTGTGTGTGTGTGTGTACGTGTGTGTACTGGGGATTGAACCCAGGGGCATTCTACTTCTGAGCTATACTGTTATACCCCTAGCCCTATTTTCTTTTTATTTTGAAAGATGGTCTCGCCAGGTTGATGAGAGTCTCTCAAACCTTCTGAGTCTGTCTTTGAACCTGTGATCCTTCTGTCTCAGCCTCCCAAGTATTGGGATTATAAGCATGTGCCACCATGCCTGGCTGAACCTAGCTATTTCTGTGGGTAGCTGGAATTTGTTCCTTGATTCTTTAATTGTATACAGGTTGAGTATCCCTTATCTAAAATGCTTGGGACCAGAAATGTTTCAGATCTTGGAATGTTTCTAATTTTAGAATATTTGCATGGACTCTATTGGTTTAGCATCCCTAATTAAAAAATCAAAAACTGAAATGCTTTGTGTGATGTTGATTTTGAAAAGTTTGGATTTCAGAGCATTTTGGAGTTTGGATTTTCAGATTAGGGATACTCAATCTGAGAGAGAGACAGAGAGAGAAAGAGAGAGAGAGAGAGACAGAGAGAGAGACAGAGAGAGAGAGACAGAGAGAGAGATATTGAGAAAATAGTTTTCATTGAAAAAAATAGAGAACATTAAAACTTTTAACATACATTATTCCTAGCCAGAGTGAATGAAAAGCAGCCTTTTAACAGAAGAAGAGAGTCCAGTTTCCAACAAGCTTCTGAGAGTGTGTCATATCCCCGTAGATTTAGTTTCAATTTCCAGGCAGCTATGATTTGAGTGGACACCCATTGGTGCTGGCTGTATTTTCCACAAATGCTCCAGTGGGTGCCATGTGCAAATAGAACATTTGGCTGCAGGTCAGGCAGCCCACGCTCATTTTGTGGGCAAGCTTCTGGAAAAAGTGGTTGAAATAAGGTTTTGTGTAGAATGAGTTACTTTACAGATTTATATGGAAGAACTCAGATTTGGTGAATTTGGTGGGATTGTTTTCTACTAGAATCCCAAATCCTATTTATAATTGCATTTTTTACAAAACTAATATGGCGTGGCTTTATATAAAACTTTAATCTCCAGTTGAGGGTGTGAGGGAAGAGAAGGGACTGCTTGGGAGGAGTGCCCCCAACCAGTGGGCATGTGGTTCCTTAGGGGTAGGGATGGGGTGAGAGGCCCCATTTTGCCCAACAGCTCCACTAATGATATGGAGCACAAGTAAACACCAAGTTAATGGACTTCCCAGATATGTGAAATTCAGCAGCTGCTACAAACATCAGTGAACCCAGAAAAAAAAATTATAAATGAAGAGGAAAGAAGAGGGTGAGAAGGGGAGGGAGGAGAGCAGTGTAAGTAGGAAGCCATGGGGATGAGACCCAGGCTTTTAAATTCAAGTTCTTGTATCCAGGCACAACTGCAAATACCATGTATCCTAGGCGCCTATCTGGACAAGCAGCCAATCTGTGTCTGCCCTGAGGGGGACCGTGGACGGCTGTGGGAGAGTTGTCTGCATTGCTTAGGATCTGGCTGCAGGGTTAGCCATGAGAAGAACAGCCATTAGATGTAGAAAGTCTATGTGGCTACTGTCCCTTTTGAGGGAACTAACATCCCTGAACTTGAAAATTTACCATTAATAGTAGGCTAAAATTCATATATTGTTGAGGGAGTTGTAACAAATTATACCTTATTGGCTAGTTATGAGACCCCTTTTTAAACAGGTCTCCTGTTTGATCTTTTTAAGCTTTTTCTATTTCTATTTTTAGTAGACACCCTACACTTCAGACAAGTGGTGTGGTTTTCTGTTCTCATAATGTATTTCACTTTCCCTTTGCTTGGAAGTTCAGTTTCACCCTCTCTTCCCCTCTTCCTCCTGCTCTAATAGCCTGTCCTGGCCAGGCAAAGGAGGGCCACACCCCCTGCAGGCTCAGCAGCTGGCCTGGGCTTCCCTGCCTGTTTCTCCTCAGATTAAGATGCTGTTTTATAGGTATGAAATCGGCCACTTTTTTTTTCTCTGTCAACTGCAGGGTCCTAAATCCTTCTGTGACACTATCAACACTCAAGAAAGGTTTCAAGAAAGAGTGAATGAATTAGCAGTGAGTTACAAAGTAAAGGGGTGAGAAATGGCCAGATGGCTTTCCTCTGTGGTACCATGCAAAGCTCCTCTGTGTGGTGGGGGTGAGAGTGAGGAGCCTGTGGGGTTCCCCACCTGTCCCCATGCCCCCATGCCCCCAGGCTGAGTGAGTCACTGTAGATGTGGCCTGGCTTGCTTTTTTTGGTACTGGGGATTGAATCTAGGGGCATTCTATCTCTGAACTACACTCTTCGCCCTTTTATATTTTTTATTTTGAAACAGCGTCTCACTGAGTTATTGAGGGTCTCAATGAATTGCTGAAGCTGACTTTGACCCTGTAATCTTCCTATCTCAGTCTCCCAAGTAGTGGGAGTATAGATATCTACAACTAAGCCTGGATCCAAGCTTGTTTTAGCCCCAGGAGCTGTTTAAAGCTGTTTCTAAGGCAGCTGGCTTGTCATGTTTTCATGGTCCTGGAGGATTTCAGCAGATGGGGCTGTGTGGGGGTTATGGGGTGCAGCCTTAAATGTCTGATATGGGATCCTCACGAAGTATTGATTTAGAAGAGACAGTTGTTGCTGGTTGACAGTGGAAGGTGCTATGTGGAGATGCCCTTGTGTCTGGCTGAGTGGAGATGCCCCTGTGCTTATTACTGAGGGGTGGAAACAGTGTGGGGAGCTGAGGAGTCCTGCCAGCAAGCAGGGGATAGCTCTTTGGTTCTCTTGTGATTTCCAGGTATAAGCTGGGTGGTAGAGGAAAGGCAGCTCTTAAGGTGTGGGCTTCAAGGCAGATGCCCCAGTTAACTGACCAGGCTTCTTGGGGATAAGGGGGAAATGGGTGCCTGAGTTTTCCTTCCAAGCAGCAGAGGTCTCTCTTCTGATCTTTTCTGAGAGCCAAAGAACAGAGGTCCCTGCCTTGCAGGCTCTAAGTCCAAGAGTGAAGAGAATCCCCCAGGAGCTGGGCGTGGTGTACATAACTGTAATCCCAGTACTTGGGAGGATTGCAGATTTGAAGCCAACCTCAGCAACTTAGCAAGACCCTCAGTAACTTAGCAAGACTGTGCCAAGATAAATAAAAAGGGCTGGGAGTGATCAGAGGTGGATCACCCCTGGGTTTAATCCCTAGTACCAAACAGCAACAACAATGAATTCCCCAGGAACAGAAAACTACAGTGGTGGTGATGAAGGAAAGTTAGCAAGTGTGCAGTGATCCTGTTGGAAAGGGTTCTGACCCAATCTTGGAAGTTTGGGAGGGCTCTTTGGGTCAGGCAGCTTGAGCTGATGTGTAACAGAAGTGTAGGGGTAGTTAGGTGAAGAAGAGAGAGAAGAGGTCTGAAGTAGAGGGAACAACACGAAGAAGCATGGCCCTGACATTGTTTGATGTGATAGATTTCCTCAGGGTGTTTGAGTCTGTGCCTCTCTTGACTGCGGATAATGTAGGGAAGACACTCAACTTTGCTTTGACCAAGATCTTGTGTGACCTTGAGTCATAACTTTTTCACAGGTGGATGCTCTGAGTTGTGTCTGTAGAAAAATAGTTTTGTTGAAGTTTGAACCCCTAGAACTCAGAATGTGACTGTATTTGGAAGGAGGGGTCTCTGCAGATATAGTAAAGATGAGGTCATTAGGGGTGCTCTAATCTAATATGGTTGGTGTCCTTATAAGAAAGGGAAATTTGGACACAGAGACAGGCTCGGGAGAGGACGGCCAGGTGAGGATAAAGGGCTCAGAGGGGGCAAGGAAGGACCCGCCCTCAGGGCTTCTAAGGAGCAAGGCCCTGCTGACACCTGGATTTTGGGCTTCTAGCCTCTAGAACTTTGAGAGGATACATTTCTATTCTTCCAAGCTGTCCATTTAGTGGTTCTTTACTATGGCAGCTCTAAGATAAGACAGGGGAAGGAAGAGAAATGAAGGGTTATGTTGAGTATTAAATGGAACATATTTATATCCAGGACAAGGCTTGGAATGTAATAGGTACTCTAAGAATAGTAACTATTGTCTCATGGGGTAGGAAATAGGGGCAGATTCCATTTTTGTGTGGTTGGGGTGGGGTTTGTTTTTGTGTTTATTTTTGGAAAAATGAAATATATAGGTTTCATTCAAAGGTTAAGGTTGGGCTGTTAAACAGACACACACACACACGAGAGATGGGGCGGGGGGTGTGGAGAAGAGAGACATTGGTAGCCACCTATCATTCCATCCCCAATAAATCTCCAGCTCCTTCATCAGAGGACAGAAGTTGAAAATGAGGTGAGTCACAGTGACCTAAAGACACACTATCAGGTAAATTACCAATCCTCAGATCCTTTGGGGGGACAGTTTTGATACCAAGAGGGGAGAGCCTACCAGGGTGGCACAGACCTGAAGCACAGAGGGGGCATTCTGGAAGGGGAGAAACAGTAAAGACAGCCAGTGCTGCCTATCTCCTTGGTTTGCTTAGGCATGGTCCCAGGTGAAGGCAGATTTCTCCTATTGGTCCAGGCTGCTTACCATTCCCACTTAAATGCTATACTAATATAGGCTCTCCTTTTGTGTAAGCATTTGAGAAAGCACCTGAATCCTTAGAGACATTAGTGAGTGTTGGCCATTTCTTCCCTTATATGTGAAATTTAGGACTCACCATCACAAAGCAAATACAGAGATGAGTTATTCCCTTGAAATGGAAGTCACCTGCTGAGGTAAGAGGTGGAGATCATCCTGGCCTCAGGAGCTGGTGAAGAGGCTTCAGGGCAGCCAGCCTTGGCTACTAGTCCCAGCTTTTGGGCATGGTTACTTGTCTTTTCTTCAGTGCCAGTTCCTCATCTGTAAAATGGAGTTGGCCATACCTAACCTCTACAAGAGGTTCCTGTAGAGATGATCGGATGAGACGGCATCTATTAGCATCTAGTCGGTCACTGGCTCTTAGTCGGAGCTCTGGTCAAGTGAGCAGTGTTTGTTGGGTGTGTCTGTTCTGAGCTTTAGGTCTCCTCAAGGCTGATGGCAGGGGTTAATTAAAGCATCTGGTTCTATACCTGGTTCCATACATACTTGTACATTGAGTACTGAATGAGATTTAATGAATGCTCTACAAATGTATCCAAATTACTTTTATTTCTTTTAGTAGTATCCCCTCCCCTCTTACTATGCAACATGAAGCTTTAGGGCTGCCCCAGAATGTCATCTAAATCAAAGAGGACCTTCCTTTGTTTAGAGCAGGGTGAGGACCACTTCTCTTTGTCCCTATTCCCTTTCCTTCTTTATCCCTTAATGATGCCCCAGAAGGAACTATTTGAACATCTTATGCTTGGAAGAGTAGGACTGAGTACTGCTGAAACTGAAGTTTGAGAGAAGAGTACTATCCACAGAAAGATTTCTGGGCCTTAGGGTTTCTGAGATCAGCTTTCAGGTCACAGCTAACAGCCTTCATGGGTAGATGCCTCTCCTGTGATTGAAGTTCTCTCCAAAAGTCTTTTTCCCCTATAAGTCAATCTTCATTCCTAACTCAGAGTTTTACAATTTAGCTGTCCGTAGAAAATAAAGAACATGTTGAGCTTCAGCTTCTATGCAAATATTTTTTTGTATTTCTGAAGACTATTACGTCTCCCCGACCTGAGTTTGAGGCCACAATGTGATTTGGTTTCTGTCAACAGTTTCTTCTTTAGCCCATAAACACCTGGATGAGGACCTCCCAGAAGGTGGAGAAATCTCATTTGGAATCTCCACAGCGTCTCCCACAAGAAGGACAAACATGGACCCTATATGCACGGAACTGGTCCTTCTTCAGATTTTCTTTTTTGTCCTACATAGAAATCTCCACTTGTTCTTATTAAATTCTTTTTCCTAGAACATTTATTTTATGTTGTTATTTAAAAGACAATAATTGGGCTTCTGTCACATTCTTTGGAAAACTATCTTAGCTATGCAGCCTGTTCACTTGCAGCCCCCCCCTAAAAAAAATTCATATTTTTCATCCATATGCTCACAGAAGATAAACCAAAATAGCTTGCTTTATATTACTGGTATTAGATGACAAAAATGTCCCCAAATATCAAATGGATAGAGTAGTGCAGATTTAGACTCCACCCGGAGTAGAAGACATTATTTCTGACAATATTATTACTTCATCTGCCCATCCACTCATCCATCCATCCTTCATTCACTGAGCATTTACTTGTCCAAGGTCCTGAGATATATGGATGGTACACACTTGTATGGGAGAACATCAAGAAAATCATGGCAGGGAGAGCATGTAGTATGTGGGATTATTAGCATTTTACCAGCATTTACTCTCTTTCATTGTTTTTAGGATTCAATATAGAATACAAATCTATTTGTTCCTCTGAAGTATATTATAACTCAAGGAAACTATTGGCTTAATATATAGGAATTGGCTTTTCTGATTTTTCAAATGGTTCATTTTTTTATTCTTTCTCTTATTTCCTGGATATTTTGACCCATCTGTGTGTCTCCCTCAGTAGCTATTGGACAGTTGGAGAGGGACAAGAAGAAGATGAGTAAGACCTTCATTTTGCTTTTTATTAGCCATTCTAGTTAAAGGTAAATTCAGAACTCAAATCCTAAAGTGGCCTTTCTGTATAAAATGTGATTTGGGGGTATTTGAGGTTTCCTTAGCCTGGCATTATGGTGTGGTGAGATGGCCTTTGTCAGTAGACTCACTTGGTTTCAAATGTGCCTATGTGATAAGTGGGCATCATAACGAGCATCATAACACTAGTCCTGTAGAGTTACTGTGAGGAAGAAATGCCCAGTATGCTGTCTCACATGGGCATGTCAGTATCTTCCTTCCTGCTCTGATTTTTCAAGATAACAGGCAATGGGTTTAACCTAAATGTTATTCCTAAGACACTTAGATAACACGATTCAGTGCCTGCTATTTTTTCGACATGGTTTGAGAAATGTTCATGTGTTGGAAGTGAGGTCCCCAGTGTGGTAATGTGAGAGGTGGTAAAACTTTTAAGAGGCAGGGTCTAGTGGGAGGGAGAGAGGTCATTGAGGTGTGCCCTTGAAAGGGTTTAATGCTGTGAATTAGTTCTTGAAAGACTGGGTTGTTACAAAGTGAGGCTACCCAATACACTTGGTCACTTCTGCACATAGCCATTTCCCTTTCTGCTTCTCTACCATGTTGTGACATAGCTAAGGGAACTATCACCAGAGGTGGGGCAAACCAATCTTGAACTTTCATCTTTCAAAACTGTGAACTAAATGAACCTCTTTTCTTTGTAAAGTACCCAGCTTCCAGTATTTTGTTACAGTAACATAAAAATGTACTCAAGCATTGCCATATTTTAGGATTCGGTTTAACCCCTATACTTATTAAGAGTATCAACGCCGGGCGTGGTGGCGCACGCTTGTAATCCCAGCATTTGGGAGGCTGAGACCGGAGGATCAGGGTTCGCAGCCAGCCTCAGCTACCTAGTGAGGCACTCCGCAACTTAGTGAGAACCTGTTTCAAAATAAAGAATAAAAAAAAAGTAGGGCTGGGGGTGTAGCTCAGAGGTAGAATGCCCCTGAGTTCAATCCCCAGTACCGCAAAAAAAAAAAAAAAAAAAAAAAGAGTATCAAATCTAGCCAAGGAAGATGCACAGTTAGGACAGCAGTCTTGACCTTTCTAAGTGACATACAGTGTGACCGTACGTGATTCTCAGTCCCTCTTTTGCTCCTGTTTTACCACCTGTCAGATAGAGGCCTGGATGGTCTCCTCTTTTCCCCAGGGCAACTGTGAGATACAGAGGAGATAATGGGAGTGAAGTATTTTGAGATGTCCAAAGCTTATAAATGTCAGAGACTTACTATCCCGATTTGGACATGCTGAAATTAACTTTCAGTTCCTTTCTCAGTATCACTTCTGTGGGCATGTCTTTAGTGCACCATGTGTATGCATATTTGTCCCTGTATCTCTGGTGCATGGTCCCAGGCATTGCGAGGGTACTGAACTATTGTTGTACTCTCAGGATATAATTTGTTATGGAGAAAAGCAGCAACCTTTATTTCACCTGCTTAAAACTCTAGTTGCAGAAGGATTTTGCTCAGACTTTCCAAAATAAATTGAACTTTGGGCTGAGTACAAGAGTGGAAAATTTTAGCTAAAAATGATACCTTGTCAGAAAAAAATTGGACTGAAAATTGGGGTTTAGGTACCCATCAGAGAAGATTGAGTGTAAGCCCAATTGTATCATCCTACACCTCTTCCTCAACCACAGGTGAAGGCTCAGCAGAACTAGAAAAGCATGGGAAAAAAAAAAAAAAAAAACTTAGGTTTTATCTGTTTTTTTTCCACTGTTGTTTAAACTTCAAGGACTTGGCTTCTGGAGTGATGGGTGGGCTTGCTTTCATTTTGTGGGTTTGATAGCATTTGACTATGTAATTATTTATCTCAGCCGAATATCCCTGAATATCCTTTGACATGATGGTGGTAGAGGCAGCTTTACCAGGCATAACTCCTATAATCCAGTGAGTGTCAAGAAGCTACTTATTTTCAGATCAAAGGCTGCTGACCTGATTGAGCCTTCTATTTTGCCTTGGAGCTCAGCGTAATGAATTTGTCCAGTGCAGTGGCAGGCAGGATCCAGCGGCTTTTTGAAGATGGTTCTGAGCCTGGGTGCTGAATGAAGCTTTTGTACCAACTGTCAGATGCTTCAAGTCAGACACATGCATTGGAGCTCTCTGTCTGCCTTTCTGTCCCTGTTCACTCTGTCCCCAGGTAGGTCATGCAGGAGATAAAGGGATCTCTGATCCTTTGTGGTTGGCCCTTGAATTGAACGTCATTTGAGGACTAGAAATCATTTCTACCAGGAATCTCACCTGCAGAAACATGTGCAGCTGAAAGCTTGGGGGCTGGGGAAGCATAAGGAGGTGTGAAAGCTCTGGGGGGAAATGGATTCTGAATTGATCCTGTGGTAGAAATGCCAGGGGCTGCCCAGGAGAGTCATGCTTCACAACTGCTGTCGTAGTTGGCAAGAGAAAGTGACTCTAAAGTGAAGTGTTACACAGGGTCACCTTAGACTCTTAACAGAAAACTTTCTCCCCCCTACCAACAGAGGAAATAAGTGCATATGGTAATGAAAGTGCTCTGTTTCTCTTCATTCTCATATTCCTTCTTTCCCCGAGTCCTCCTGGATCTTGTTTCCAGCCTTATTCTGTGGTTCTGCTCATTGTCATTCAAGTTCAGGGGAACTGGAAGCAGGGTCTGTCAAATAGTCTTGTTGGAGAGAGGAGTCTAGGGTGCCTAGGCTCCACCCTCCTAGGAATCAGACTGGAATCCAGAATGATCTTAGCTCTTGCTTCTGCCTTGCATTAATTAAAAGTTTTCATGTATCACAATCCCTGTATCCCACTCCAGCAGTGTATTCTCTGTCCCTCCCAAGGAAGAATTTGTGCTGTCTGTGTGACAGGCTGGCCACAGCACAATGCATTAAATTCCAGCAGAAGGAAAATGGAAAACCAGGTCTTATATTCAAGAGATTCTGAGTACATGTCAGGTGACTAATAGGTAAGAGATTTGGTCAAAAGCAAGAAATACCTTCCACTTGAACTATATCTTTTGGTTACCAAATCACTTTCTTATTCCTAGGAGGAGAAACCTGGGGCAAAGGGGAGCTTAGTATTTTGCTCAAGATCCTAAACCAAGTAAGTGATGATTCACATAAACTGGTCTACCTTTAACAGGTCAGTGGGAAATTGAGTCAGTTTCCCACCTTTACTTGGTAATGAGCGCATTTCTCCCAAGGATAACAGAATTCTGTAATGTTATGACTGCTGTATTCCTCACAGTCCAGCAGACACCACATTTGAGTCTGAAAGAACCGACTTGTGATGAATGCAGTGGAAGTCCCCAGTGGTCACAGCTCATTATCTCACAGGTATATATTCCCTGGGTAAGGCTTGTATCCTGAAACTTGCCTGCTGTGTGGATAGTGCAGGGCCGTTTCTCAGTCCCCATCTGTGTTGGTCAGTTTTCTAGCACCATAACAAATACCTGAGATAAAGCCGGGCGTGGTGGCGCACGCTTGTAATCCCAGCATTCGGGAGGCTGAGACCGGAGGATCCGGGTTCGCGGCCAGCCTCAGCTACCTAGTGAGGCACTCCGCAACTTAGTGAGACTCGGTTTTAAAATAAAGAATAAAAAATAGGGCTGGGGGTGTAGCTCGGAGATAGAATGCCCCTGAGTTCAATCCCCAGTACCG
>PVLC010025327.1:5655-23890 GCA_004027655.1 Graphiurus murinus | reverse complement strand
GAGAAAATTGGTAAGGGGAATATGGTGTATGGGGGTAAACATTTTATGAGGCTGTTTGCTAAAGTTTAAAAGGGATTTTTTTATTGTAGAAATTAATCATGCACATAAAAGTGCTATATAAATATTTAAGTCATTTTATATTTCATCTATAATAAAGGCAAGTTCTGGCACTAAATACTGAAAGAGGAGTAATATTTTAAACAGAAAAAAAATAAAGGTCCGACAGAATAACTGTGGCATATATTTGAATTGTATGGGTTTATATCGACATTCCCTGACTATTCCTCTTGTTTCCTTGGAATGTTCTCAAACCTACTACATGGTTTCTGGCCTTTTTGCAGGTTTCTAAACACACTCAACATATTTCTCCCAAATGATGCATTTTTTGGAAGGGCTGAACTTCTTTCAATTGGCTTTCTATGCTCTTCCCATCCAGTGTGATTCTTTTCTTTTTCTGTATTTACCAAGTTTTCTATAATGACATTATTTTTATAAACAATTCATTAAATTCAAGAAAAGCCACCATATCATTTTACTATGATGCTCATTTTATTTTTCTATTACTTTGTCTAGAAGATTGTGTGATTATTCAGACATATTAAGAATAGTTATGAATATTGGGGACAAACTGTGCTTTCAATATTTTAATATTTTAAATTTATATACATTAACTTTTAATAATATCTCTAAAAGGCACTTGTGCTATTTCACGAAAGAACACTAATAGAAAATTTGAGTAAATTAACAAAAGGAAACTATGATTTAGAATTGGATATTTCTTGCTTGCTGAATTAGGAAGTAGATTTCTGATTTTAAGCTTTCTCTTAGAGGTCAGCCTTTGTTATTTAATATAGCAATGGTATTTTTAGAAAATAAAGTATAAAAACCATTTGAATAGTATTTTGCTAGAGGTAAAATCATCTGGAGATTCAATTTCAAAATTTTATTCAATCAACTATACTGTATTTATTTATTTATTTAGTACTGGGGATTGAGCCTAGGATTATTTTGTAACAGGGTTTCGCTAAGTTGGTGAGAGTATAGCTAAATCGCCGAAACTGGCCTCAACCTTGCAGTCCTCCTGTTTCAGCCTCCCATGTACTGGGTTTACAGGAATGAACCACCACTCCCTGCAGTCAACTATATTTTCACTGGGTTTTCAATGACACAGTCATGTTTTATGTAGAAAAGTTGTTATGGTTTGGATCTTAAATGTCCCCCAAAGGCTCATATACTAAAAGCTTGGTTACTATTGAGAGATGGGAAGTGGGCCTTACTGGAAGGAAATGAGATCACTGGAGGAATGCTTTCTAAGGGAATATTGAGACCCCAGCCCCTTTCTCTCCCTGTTTGCTTTGAGCTTCACTGCCTGCTCCCTGCCGTGATGTTTTGTCTCTTCACACACTCAAAAACAATGGAGCCAAGTGATCATAGACTGAAAAACCAGACACCATGGTCCAGCATAAGTCTTTCCTCCTTATAAGTTGATTATCTTAGGTATTTTATCACAGGGAGGGAAAACTGACTAACACAGTAGTGAATTTAGGTCTTTGAATACTTGATTTTGCCAAATTGTCAATGCAAAATAGTAAAATCCCAACAGGGATTTTTTTTTTTTTTGGTGGATTTTCAAAATTTAATGGATACACAAAGACATATCTAGCCCCCCAATAAACTTAAGTATAATGTAAAAGTGTTACTACTAAGAGGAGCAATAGGATTTTGGGTGAAATTTACTGATGTGTGTGTGTTAAAATTTCTGTAAAATCAAGTAGTTATAAAATGCCTTCATAAATGTTTCTGAAAGTTGACCACATACTCTTCCACTTCTGTCACTCTTATTTCCAACAAGGATACATATAAATGGGACTAAGTCTAGTAAAAAAATGTAAGATATGTGGATTTTTCCAATGATCTCAGACCTTCCTATTTATTGCTCTTCTCCAGATACTAATTGGCACATTCCAGGGAGTCTCTTCCATATCTATTCCCTCAAATCTTGCTCTTGATTAAATATAATGTAAAAGCTACCTCATAAGTTCATTTCTGGTACATTGTAGATAATTTAAACAGCTCAAATATAAGATGCTGAATACAGTTGAAATTTAAAAGAGGAGTATATAGGGTACAGTAAATAATAACAATACGAATAAGGGGGTATGGATTCAAGGAATGTAATTTTGTTGTTTGATCTTTTTATTTGTTGGCTTTTTGACCTTAAGGTAGTCATTCACATTCACTGAGATTTAGTTCTCTCTTTCATCAAATGAAGATGATGAAATTTACTTTGTAGTACTATTATAAGCAGTAGCACTCCTGCTGGTTTTTCCCACAGGGCATGTCTTTAGTAGGTAGTGTGTGGTATTCCTGCCCTTGCCACTGAGTCACTGAATTCACAGGAACAGAGTCCTACGGAGGACATTTCAGATGTTACTTGGAACTAGCAGAGAATAATATTCTCTACTTTTAATCTGCTAAGGATTGACTAGAGGTCTTGAATAAATAGCTTTTGGAAAGTTCTCCTAGGGCTCTGGTCAAACAATTTTAGAGTTACATCCACTTGAATGATCTAGTTTAACAATCTTTTACATTTCATGCTTATTTAGGTCCTGAATTTTTTTCTCATGGAATACAAAACCGTGGGATGTGAGGACAGTGTAATAGTATTACCAAAGATTGTTTATGGATAGCTATCCAGTTTAGTTATTCCCATGCTTGGTAATCTCGACAGTGCATCATTGTGACCAGCGATGATGTTTGGGTGCTGCAGAACACAGATGATGAACACACTTCCTAAGCCTCCCTGTGGCTGAACTCAGCCAAAAAGCTGTGCATGAGTCTAAACAGATGTTTCTGTTGTTTAGACCGATGAAGTTTATAGAGTGCGTGTTTATCTTTCAAAAAAGAATGTGGAGAGTTCATTCAGTCTTGAGATCCAATCTTTCCGGAGGTTGGACTGCCTAGTAAAGTTGGAACAGAAACTGGATGAGCACATAAAAGTCATTTGGGGCTGTCATGAAAGATAGTCCTTTACTAGTTGGTAGGAAATAAATGAGATACTTGGAGATTGATTTGCCTTAAAATGGTGGACTATAGTTTACATTTTAATCCATTTGTTGCATCTTCAATATAATGAATACGTAGATAAAGCTTTCCATGTCAGTTTAGTAAATATGAAATAAAACACAAAGCATCAAAATTTCCTACTCATCTTTAAGTGAACAATTTCATGTATCATTATGTGAGTCATCTGTGATTTGAAGTGCTGGCCCAGGAAGAGACTCTGCCTGTCCAACTTGGCATCTGGTGTCTAACAGTTTAGCAGGGGAGACAGATATGGAAGTAGTCTCCACAATGCACTGCTATGAAACATGTATAGGTTCTATCATAGAATGTTTGTAGTTTGGTTATTAATCAGATCACTTCTTATTTTAGAAGAATTAAAAAATAAGTGGGAGGAAGGAAGTTCTCAAGTGTTAAGATAGAAAGGAGTGGGACATACTCTCTTTGAATTATGTTAAATGCCCATTGTGGATATGTCACTGAGCATGACTAAAAACCAGGGCTAGCATCTTGGGGGGGAGGTAACCTCTGTGTAGAAAGCTGCTGTGTTTGGATTAATGCCCTGCTATCACTGTCTTAAAATTATTAATGCTTAGCTGGAAGATGATGACTGATATCTGTAATTCCAATAATACTTAGGAGGCTGAGATAGTAGTATTAGAAGTTTGAGGCCAGTCAGCCTCATCAACTAAGCAAAACTCTGAGCAACTTAGCAAGACCCTGTTTTAAAATAACAACAACAAAAAATTACATAGGGCTGGGGGTATAGCTGAGAGGTAGAATGCCCTTGGGTTTACTCCCTAGTACCAAGAACAATTATTAATGTTTTGGGGGATAAGAAGTCCCACATTTTCACTGTGCCTGTCAAATTACATAGCTGATCCTGTTAAAAGTCCTATTTTGCCCAATTTGAGAGAGGGTCAAACTCACAGGGGAGCTGGGAAGGGTCAATGACTTCTAGGGCTGAGCTGAGGATCAAGTGGTGAGCACTGAGTGTCAGGAAGTCACACCAGGAGTGTCCCTGGAATGTGGACAGAGCTGGCAGGTGTCAAGACACAGCTTTGTAAGCAAATCATTCCCAGGACAGGATTTTAACTGTGCCTTGACTCACTAGCCAAGGAACAGAATTTAATCCCTTCTATTGATTATATGGGCTAAGTAGTAGTTTCCCAGGGCTACCATAACAACAACTACAAACTGGCCATCCTAAGTCAGATATTTAGTTTCTCACAGTTTTGGAGGCTCGAGGTCCAAAATCAAGTTGTTGTCAGTGTTGCTTCTTTTTGGAGGCTCTGAAGGAGAATCTGATCTTTGCTTCTCTCCTTGGCTTCTGGCGCTTGCTGGCAATCCTGAGATTTCCTTGGCTTGTTCCGATTTTCCCCTCAATTCACATGCACATAGTGCTCTCCTCTGTGGGTTTGTCTCTTTATCAAATTTCCTTCTTCTTATAAGAGCATCAGTTGACTAAGGCCCATCCTAACCTAGGATGACCTCATCCTAACTTGATTATATTTACAAAGACCTTATTTCCAAATAAGGTCCCATTCACAAGGGCTGGGTGGGCATGAATTTTGGGGACAAAATATTTAAGATTACTAATTCCCCTCTTAATAATTTTCTTTCTACTATAGTAAACTATTATCTTGTTTTGTTAGCTCCAACCATGAACCTTGATGAGTACAGGTACTCTCTGAAGATTTGAGTGGGACAGGGGGGAAAATAGTCTCAAAGTTACATATAATCTGTGCTTTGAATACCAAGTACTTACTAACTAGAAATAATTACAGTAAGGGGATGGCATTCCATGGGACGTACAAAGGCACGGAGGTGAAAGATAGCAATGTAATTAGCATGTGAAGAGGTTTGGGGGAACTAGGAGCTGAGATTAGGGATTTGGGAGACCAAGGACTGAAGAGACATAAAAGAGCCAGGCATGAAGAGGATCCTAGTTTTTTATCCATAGCCAAGGGGGGTGGAGGAGCATTGATGGTTTTTATATGAGAGTGATAAGAATAGATTTGTGTTTTAGAAAATTCTCTCAAGCAAACCTAATGGGGAGTAAGTTTAAAAAAGAGGATTAATAACAACAGTGATGTCGCAGAGACTACATTTAACAAGGTCATAGCAGTGGGCATGGCCACATAGAGGTTGATTGTATCTAGAATCTATGGGACTGGTGATGTGGGAATTGAAAGAGAGGGAGAAAATTGGGATGACTTCAAGGATAGATGGTGGTATTCTTGTTCTCTGAAATATTAACCAATTAACCATTAAATTAGCCCTTTCTAAATCATTTTGGAAATTAAACTTCCCACATAGTCCTATTGAAATTTTATAGTAGAAAATTCTTTGTTGTATATTTGAAAGTAGTGTCATGTAAACTGTGGGGTGTTTAATGATCTTCCTGGATCCAATCATCACATGCCAGCACTATTTCTCTGACCCTAGTTGTGACAATCAGGAATATCTCCAGATAGATTTTACCAAATATCCTTTGAGAGCAAAACTGTCCCTGTTTGAGAACCACTAAATTAATAAAAGGTGGAGTAGGTTTTGGGGAAAGGGAGGTAAGTCCTCTTATGTTACTTCCAAATAGGTGGTGAGTGGGGGCCTATACTTGGAAACATTCACAATACAGTTGGAGGAAAGGGCCTGGGGCTTTCAGAAGAGGTCTGGGCTGCAGCTATAGATCTGAGAATACTAAGTTTACGTGGGATCATTGAGATTTGGATAAAAGCAAAAATAACCTAAAATGCTTAAAAAAAAAAAAAAAAAAAAAGACCAAGAACAGTCACCGGGGCTTCACAACATTCAGAACTGATAAAAATGGGGACCACTGAGCCCATCAAAGAAATCAAGAAGGAGAAAGCCTGAGAATCTTTCTGTCTTCTGGGCCTCTTAACACATGCACATTTACGCAATTCTTCCTATCATAATTGTTAAACTATGGAAGGGGGGCCAGAGAGAGTGTAGCTCAGTGGAGAGACTCTAGATTTGATCCCCGTCACTGGAAAAACAAAAGTGTGTGTGTTTACAGACATACAAACAGTTGAGGATTGTTGCATATACATATATAATATATAATTTCATAATAATATAATTGTTGCATACACACACACACACACACACACACACACACACGGAAGGGGAAGAAAACAAAGAAATGGTCTAGCCCTAAGCCCAGATTTAAACTACTTATGCAGTTTGGTAAATGACTGCAGAAAAGGGATGATCTATCACAAGTAATTTAGTTACAACATCTTTAAAGTAATTTTTTGATATCTTTGCCTGGTAGAGTATTAAGAGGAAAATCATAAGAACGTATCTTTACATTTTTGATAGTGTATTCACGTCTTCCAGGCAGATTTTGTGTAATACTGTTGAATGTTAAAACTTCATTTAACATTTTTAAATATTTTTAACCTTTTTAAGGTAAAGAATTGAAGAATACATAAAATCTCTTAGACAAATGGACTACTTGGTAATAAATCCAAACAAAAATTTGCCTTAGAAACTAAGACTACTAATTGACTTCAAAAAAATTAACCTTTAACCAACATTGTGAGTAAAAAGCCCTATTTCTCATTAACTGAATAAAGCTTTTTATTTTTTTGTCTTTTTAAAATCACACCAGTCATGCATGAATGTGTTATTATTGTCAAAGATTCAAGCCACACAGAAATATTTAGAAGAAAACATGAATACCCCCTTCTCTAGTTTACCACTCCTCCACATTCCCATCCTTCCCCAGATGCAACAATTCTCAACTGCTTGGCGTTCAGCCATCTAGTCCCCTGCACTAGACACGGAGCACCAGTGAATATGAGACATTGTTCTCAAACTTGCTTTTCCCTTTCTCCATATCTTGGAGGTATGAAAGAATCTTTAGCACCACACACACAGAAAAAGATTTTCTTTCAATAATGAGAGAGTGAGCTAATATAATTAAATCAAGCCAACATTTATCACAGAGAAAGACAATGACTACCCCACTGATAACTCAGCAAGTCAACATAAAGTCTTTGGAACCCATCTGCAGGATGTACTGGTGACAAGCGTGTTGAATTTCAAAGTCTCAATATTTAGATTTGATAAGTGCTGAGGCAAAATACTGTCCTTCATCTCATAGCAACAGGAGATCATGAGACTGATAATTTTCTGTTTTAATCAAATAATCTTTTCATTATATATTAGACATGTTTAGAGTTAACATAATAAAATTGCCTGAAAAGAAAATCTGGGACGCAAGGTAAGATAGTCATTTTCTCTGCCGTAAAAGATACTCAGCTTCTCATTGTTCCTGTACCTTACCCTCATGAGGAAAGGACTGGGAATATTCGTAATAAAGAACTAACTTGGCTGAGGAGGAGAGTATAACATTGATCTGACAATCTCTTTATTCATTCTATAATTATAATTCAATTTTTACATGGCGGATGTAGGAAAGTAAGGGTACCTACAATGAGGCTGATTCCTTAGTAATCCTATATGGATAAATTCCCCAAAATGTTAACATCAAACCCTTTGTTTTTCTCCATGGATTCTTCATCTCCAAACTAATGTCCTGATTAGATTGCTCGTAATCTTGATACAAATGTGGAGCATTTCCTAATCATCAGAGAAAACTGCTCTGTTTATTCCACTTACAGGAATCCCTTCCTACATGAAATTAACAAAATCTATTATTCCTCAGTAACTTTTACTTATTAGATACATACCTTTATAAATTTGCTGCCTCTTTTGGAATAAATTCTCTCTCTGCTATCATTCTCATTTTGTAACTAGTCAAATCATTGTCTGGACATTTGTTTCAGTCAGCATTCTCATTGCTGTGACCCCAAAACCTGATGATGACCTAGAGGAAGGGAGATTTATTTGCTTACAGCTGTGGAGATATCAAGAGTTCAATCTCTGTTAGGCCAGGTGAAGTTTACGGTGCTCAGGGGATGGCAGTGGGAGGCAAAGAGAGAGAGAGAGACAGAGAGAAAGGGAGAGAGAGAGAGCTTTGCTCTCACTTCACGGAGGCCAGAATCAAGAGAGAACTTGTGGAGGAGGTTCGGAGGTTCGGAGGTTCACGGATACATGCACTGTTCCCAAGGCGGCACTTCTAGTGACGCACCTCCTCCAGCCACACTCTACTTGCATAGACTATTGCCAATAAATCCATTACAATGGCGTTATCCACTGATGGGATTAGAACCCTCGTGATTTGATTATATCACCTCTGAACAAGAATCCATGAGCTCTGTAGGGGACCTTCTATGTGCAAACCATAGCAACATTGTGACTTACCTTGGACTCCGACTTCCTTCTTTTCTGAAATACAATCTGTGCTTAGCACCTTCTCCCCAAGTCAGTCTTGAATACTCAAATTGACATAGTAAGAGACTGGGTGGGGATCAGAAAGTCCTGGGTCAGAGTTCCAGTTCCACTCCAACTTTCTAACCTGTGACCCTTGGGCAAGTCATTTGTCAGCTTGAATTCTTCATTTGGAAAAGAAAGAGAAAACACTGTCTGCTCCACTTACATCCTTATGCTCACTCTGAGAATAAAAAGAGAGAAAAGTCTATGTAAAAACCTGTTGTAAAAGCATAGTAGTGTAAATTATTAAAGTGTCAGGCACAGCCTCGGTGCCCAGCAAATGTTTTAAAATATTCGCTGAATCCGCAGCTCCCACTCATTATTGCCCTGGTAAAGGAGACAAGGGTTGGGTGGACTCCCTGGCTCATAACCTTGTTGCTGACCCTCTTTCTCCCAACTCTGCCCATCTCAGAGGTCAGTCAACACATGCAGATGGGTCTCCAGTGACGCCATCTGTGATCTTGCCGCTCTGGGCAGGTCTGATTGAGCCACAGGGTAGGCACTTACCTACCTAACCAGAGCCTCTCTTCCTAGAATTTGATTTTTCACAGGAGAGACAGACTCCTTGCTTTGAAGCTCTGCTCTAGAGGGAAGCCTCTCCAGTCTCTGCTACTAACATTCTCAGGAAGCTTACCTTGCTTCCTTTTCTTCCCAAGTGCCATTGTTAAGTACCTCCTTGTGTTCTATGGGATAAATACATAAATAATACCTACCTCACAGGGTTTTATGGTGTACTTAAAATAGTGGCTGGGGCTTAGTAATCATTCAATACATGTTAGCTACTATTACCATTATTAAATGACTTTAAACAATCCCTAGCTTATTTAGGGTATTCAGAAATGATAATTAAGATTAATGGTACTAAATTTATAGTGCTGTTGTAAGGAATAAAATAGTCAATGTGTGTAATTCATGTAAAATAGTGCCAAATATATATGAAATAAGTTCTTGGTAATTATTTGCTATTATTTGTATTTTGTATTATATGAATATCATCACAAATGATATACCATATATACTATTTGGTGGCAAAAAATTAGCACGATATATCTCAAATACTTCCTTTTTAGTGCATGAAGAATGAATTCATTTTAAAAAATTGCTAAATGCCAGTAGTTGGTTTTCTTTATATTGATGGACATTTAGATATTTTTAATATTTCAAAAAGCTGCAATAAACCACTTTATAATTTATCTCAGTAAGCTGAACACAAGGCACATACCTGAGATCCCCACTACTGGGGAGGCTGAAGCAGGAAGATTACAAATTCCAGACAAGCCTGGGCAATATAAGGAGACCCTATCTCAAAGTAAAAATTAAAAAGGACCAGGATGTGGCTCAGTGGTAGAGTGCTTACTGAACATGTGTAAGGCCTTGAGTTTGATCCCAGTACCTCAGCCACATATACTTCTGGGGCATGTTTTTTTTTTTTTTTTTGTCTTTTTATAGAGTAGAGATCTGCAATTGCCTTTGCTAGTTCATAAGACAAATTTACCATTAATAAATTATGAAAGTTGCCCATTAAAGCAGCTGTTCCCATTAGCTATATGTTTCTCTTCCCTCTTACCAATATGTCGTGTTATCAAAATTTGAAACATTTGCCAATAAAATGTTATAGGCTCATTGCTTTCTGCATTTTCCTATGCAACCTTTTCATATGCTTAGCCATCATTTATATTTCCTCTTTTGTAAACTGCCTGTTTTCTATTTGCTTATTTAAGATCTGATTTATTTCTGCTTCTCCCAGGCATAATGGTAGGTTTCTTGAAAAGCCTGTGGAATGTGTTATCTTTTTTCCCGGATCCATAACTTTGGGTTTTGAGAGAGTACGAATGAATTATTTTCAAACAGTATTTCAAATTAGAATTATAATGAGCTATTAATTATAAATTTTGAACAGTGCTACTCAAAGTGGGGTCAGCAGCATCTGCTTCACTGAGATTTTAGACAGGTGCATTAATTCTCTCCAGACTATTTAACCAGAAACACAAGGGGCTGGCTAAGCAAGCTGTGGTTTGGTTTAACAAGCCCCCCAGGTGATTGGGAAACACTAAACCAAACCATTCACAGAAGAAAAAATTAGTGATGCTAAAATTACATTACGAATATGGTTACATTTGTCTTCCTGTATTAGTAGAGTTAACATTTAAAATTGCCATTGGTACACATAATATCTCAGATGAGTTTCATGGGAATTAATAAGGTTATAAAAGCCATTCTCGCCATTTATAATCTTTTTTGGTGTGTGTGTGTGTGTGTATGTGTGTGTGTGTGTGTGTGTGTGTGTGTGTGTGTGTGTGTGTTTTACTGGGGATTGAGCTATCTCTGAGCTACATCCCTGGCCCTATTTTGTTATTTTATTTTTTGAAACAGGGTCTCAATAAGTTCACTGGTCTTGAATCTGCAATCTGTCAGTCTCAGCCTAGCATGTATTGAGATTATAGGTATATGCCACCACTCCCAGCATATAACATTCTTGAAATGATAATAGAGTGAAAGGTGATGAGAAACTAGAAAATAATGTTGCAGAAGGCCAAGTGAGGAGAGATGATGACTCGGAGACCAGATTGGGAAGAAGAAATTCTTTATGTCTGCTGGTGGGGCCCAGAGGATTAATGTACAAAGTCTGAGCACTTAATGGCCTCAACATACAGATTATATAGACTCAGGGTAATGGAGCAGGTCTTGATTGGCTCCATAAGTATGGAAACTTGAGTTAGGTTTCAGTTTCTTTTCCTGAGTCTGATTTCCTCTACTGTTCCCACATGGTTGTGGAGCCTGGTTAAAAGAAATGAGTTCTAGATGGAAAAAGTTGCAGCACCATCTTAGGCTCCTACCTCAGTAGCTAACATAATCAAAAGACACATCAAAGAATCCTAATACTGATGGAACTGGTTTGTATCATGACCATGGTGTTGGACACACAAACCTACACACTTGATTAAAATTGCATAGAACAACATACACATGCATTCTCACAAATAAGTATAAATAAAATAAAATAAGTCTGAATAAGATTAGTGGGTTGTATTGATGCAGTCTTTTTTTTTTCCTTTTTCTTTTTTATGGTGCTAGGGATTGAACCCAGAGGCATTCTGTCTCTGAGCTAAACCCCCAACCCTATTTTATTTTTTATTTGGAAACAGAGTCTTGTTAAGTTGCTGAGGCTGGCCTTGAATCCTTGATCCTCCTGTCTCAGCCTCCCAAATATTGGGATTACAAGCATGTGATACCATCTCTGGCTTGATGTGGATATTCAGGGTGTAATATTATAGTCAATTGCTTAAGATTTTACCGCTGGGGAGAACTGGATAAAGATTACAAAGGATCTCTATTCATATCATTTATTTTCACTGAAAGTGATTCTGCAAAGATCTCAAAATAAAAGGTACAATTAAACAATGACACCAATACCAACAAAAATTTTATCACCTTTAATTGTCATCAGTTCCCCCAAATATTGATAGGAAATTGACAAAATGGTTCATGGTTATTTGTACTCTAAATTTGGCAAAATGTTCCAGTTTTCCTAGTCCTAAATTAAAAAAAAAAAAGTAAAACAAATCTTAAGCATGCTAGATCAAGAACATTTAATTTCTCATTTAAAAATTTAAGAAAAAAATATCATTATTAAAACACAGTTCTGAACAAGAAGAATAACCAAGCAGTCAACACCATGCCTGCCCAGGGTACATGCAGCAGAGGCATGTGTTTCAAACAAGATCTGCAAGAGGACCTCCATGGAGAAAAAGAGGAGATAAAGGAAACCAGAAAATGATAAAGAAGATCACCAGATTACAAGGAGCCGCCTCTAGTATTTACAAGAGTGATTCCATAATGCCTGGAGATTTTACTTGAGATAGAACAATATTGAATCAGATTTTGTTCCTCTACTTTTTGGTGAAAGCTGACTTCCTCTGTCCTGTGCTGCCACACTGTTACCATGGTGCTGCCACAAGCTCAAAGCAACAGAGCCAAGCAATCTTGGATTAAACATCTAAAACTGTTGACCAAAATAAGCATTCTCTGTATAAATTGATAATCTTATGCATTATAGTAATAGAAAACTATCAATACAGATTATTTCTCATCTGGTAAATTCAAATTAATGTTAGGATTGTCATGAAGTCTTAAAGAGCTGAATGAAGCAAGTTGAAAAGTGGCATAAATAAATAAATAAATAAATAAATAAATAAATCACAGCTCTAATTTTTCTTCAATTTTATTTCTAGAGTTTTAGTCTTGCATATTATATTTAAAAAAAGCTATGGAATACAAATGATTCAAAAGGAAAAATTTAACATATTTAATTTTTAAATTTTAGAGTTCAGTCTTTTTTTATTTGAATATGAATCTTTTCTTGGAAAGTAAATGCATATCTAGAAACACAGTAGAATGCAATTTCTACAGAAAAGACAAAAAAACTTTGGGGATTTCTTCATTAGACATGGTATTGAAGTTCTCAGATATTTGCAAAATAGAGTTGCTCAGTAGTACCACACACCTAAACACTCACACCATCATCATTCCTAAGGGAAAGAGCACTCATGGATCACTGGTAAGTATAATTTTCTCATTCTGATAAAATTTCTCATATAAATAATCTAAAACACTCATGGCTGCCAATTTTGTCTCTTTTTCTTCTCAAAGGTCACCAGGAGGAGGCTTTTATGTTGTATCTAGAAGAAATCTTTGTCTTGGTCTTTTCCTGAATCTTTAATCTTCTGGGCCCTATTTATTTAGAATTATTAAATGAAAGTTTTAGACATGGATTGAACATTTATTTCAGGTTTGGGTAGTATACTTTTTTACTTTCTGGGGACTGAACCTGGGGGCATTCTAATTCTGAGCTATACCCCCCCAGGCCTATTTTAGTTTTTACATGGAAACAGGGTCTTTCTAGGTTGTTGAAAGTCTTGCTATATTACTGAGGCTATCCTCAAACCGTGATCCTCCAGTCTCAGCCTTCTAAGTCCTAAGATTACAGGTATGAGCCATCATGCCTAGCTGGGTAGTATATTTTAACACTTACTTTTCATCTGTGCACTACTCGAGAAGCCAACAAAATTAAGAAGATAAGACAACTGAAATCTTCTTTTCTTTAACTGGTTTATTCCTAAAATTTTCAGGGTAGGTTGTACTCTTTTCAATATCCTCTTTCACTCAGAATTTAAGACCTGCCAGGTAGCTTTTATGTCATAGACCTTATCATATTTAGAACCCTTTAACCATAGTAATTAATTTCAAAATTGTTTCACAATTCAAAAAATATAATCAATTACACATATATGCATCCAACCTATAATTTATTATCATAAACAATTATATTTCTCTTCACTTATTCATTTCCTCTAGTGTCTGGTGGAGTAGGAGCAGGTACTGTCTTAGAGATGGATATGGGGTGAATAGAGAAGAATAAAAATTTAGGTAGGAAGGAGACTTTGGGAAGGAAAGGAAAAATATAGCTTTAAAATCTGGAGAGTTCATAGACCCTGCCCTCCCCGGAAATCCTTTTTTGGACAAAGGCCAGACTTCAGCGACCTCCCATCTTCGAAACCTGAGAAAGGAGGAGGATCCAACTTGGAACACCTACCTATCAACCACCAATACCTGAGAAACGAGGAGGTCCAGACTGCTTCTGTGCCCGCCCCTCTTGAAAGTTTATAAAAAGGCCCGCTTCTTCTCTTCCACCTCTTTGCCGCATGGCTAGGAAGATCTCCACTTACCTGTTTTCCTAAATAAATACCTGCCTTTTGTTCCTGACTGGCACGTGTTAAAATTCTTTTTATCACAGAGGCCAAGGACCCACGAGTGGGACCTTGTTATCCCACAACACTCCCTGTTAGACTATTCTTTTATAACCTCTGGAAACACATTTAGGTGGTGTGTAGAGGGACACTACACTGCAAAGGCTACTCAGACCATAAGAAAATCTCACATCCTAGAAATTGGAGACCAACTTTCTCTCTAAGTCTTTATGTTTCTTGCTGTATTTGGGGAATCTCTCTGTTTTTCAGAAGCAAGGAGATTCCTAGCATGAACTTTGAGATCCTTTTAAAAGCCCACGGAGAGAAGCCTTCTTTTATTATTTCTGTGTACTGAATCATAACATACCATGTTGTTGGTGCCAGAAACCCACACTGGACTGGCTCTCCTTAAAAAGCCTTTGCATACGGGTCAGTGAAGGGCTCCTGGAACTTTAATTTACGATGCTTCATGCAGTGATAAGAAAATGCCGGATGGCGTTCAGAAACAAGGGTCAAGTGATGATGATGAGAGTAAACAATTTCAAATTGTTTTTGTTGCAGCTGACTGCAAGGCTGCTGGGAGAGAATGCAGATCAGGAGAACCAGTCATATCTAAGCCAGTTTATTTTTTATTTTTTATTTTTTTGCGGTACTGGGGATGGAACCTGGGGGCATTCTACCTCCGAGCTACAGCCCCAGCCCTATTTTTTATTCTTTATTTTGAAACAGAGTCTCACTAAATTGCGGAGTGCCTCACTAAGCAGCTGAGGCTGGCCGGGAACCTGGATCTTCCAGTCTCAGCCTCCCAAATGCTGGGTTTACAAGCGTGCGCCACCACGCCCGTAAGGCAGTTTGTTTGTTTGTTTGTTTGTTTTAACTTATTCTTTTTAAAAATATACTTCTATTGGTGCATTGTAATTATACATCATAGCAAGGTTCAATATGATACAAACATACATGTACACAGCACTTGGGGTGATTCCCTCTGAATCCCAATTCAGAGATTGGTAGTGATATTTTTGTATATAGACATACCATTATTTGAACTGTTTCCCTCATCAAGCCTCCTTTCTCCTCTCTCTTAGTCTTTTAAGGAACTTTCACACTGAACTCCATAGCAGCTGCACTAATTTGCAATCCCACCAACAGTGTATAAGAATTTCTATTTCCCCACATCCTCATCAACATTTATTATTGTTTGTATTTTTGATGATTGCCATTATAACTGGGGTTAGGTGGAATCTTAGTGTAGTTTTAATTTGCATTTCTCTGATTGCTAATATCAAATTTTTTCATATATTTATTGGCCATTTGTATTTATTCTTTTTAGAAGTGTCTATTCAGTTCATTTGCCCATTTTTATTGGATTATTTGTTTTTTGTGTTAAGTTTTTTAAGTTCATTGTATATTTTAAATATTAATCCTCTATCAAGGAAGTAGCTGGTAAAGATGTTCTTCTGTTCTGTATACTCTTTCTTCAGACTCGTTTCTTTTTCTGCACAGAAGCTTTTTAATTTGATGCCATCCTGTTTATTGATTCTCAGTTTTATTTCCTGAGCTTTGAGCTTCTTGTTGAGAAATTCTCTACCATTGCCTATATGTTGGAGAGTTGGTTCCATGTTTTCTTCTAGTAATTACGAAGTTTCTGGTCAAATTTCTCCATCTTTGATACATCTCAAGTTGACTTTTGTGCAGGATGAGGACAGGGGTCTAATTTCATTCTTCTATATTCATTCTATATGAATATCCAGTTTCCCCAGCACCCTTTGTTGAAAAGGTTATCTTTTCTCCAGTGTATGTTTTTGGCTTCTTTGTCAAAAGTCAACTGGTTATAGGTGTGAGGATTTATCTATTCTATTCCATTGGTCTGTGTGTCTGTTTTTGTGCCAATATCATGCTGTTTTTGTTACTATAGCTCTGTAGTATAACTTGAAATCAGATACTATGATGCCTCCTGCATGGTTATTATTGCTCAGCATTGCTTTGGCTATTTTTAATTCTTTTAAAATAACACTTTGATCAGTTGGGGGAAATGCTTATATATTTCCATGTTTCTCCTAAAATATTCAATTAGAAAAACGGGCAAATAACTCCTTCTTGTAATGTATTCCCAATTATGTGAACTAATTAGAAGCATTAAATATTTTTGGTCAGTGTTAGAGGGATCCAGTGATGGTTAGGCACTGAGGCTCACCTTCTGTGTGTTGGTGCAGCCACATGGCCATGCCATAAGGGTCCCTTTCTCTTGCTCCAACTCTTTCTGTGCCACATTGTGCCGTGTGGCAATCATTGTGCCACATCACTCCTCACCATTATCAGTTGCCGCTTAGATTCCTCCTCCTTTTTAGTTAATCCAGTTTTTGAGATTATTTAAAGAAAGTAAAGCAACAAGTTGAATGGAAAAGATAATGTCTCAAATCTTATTTGCCTGGGAAGAGTTTTAAAGTCATCACAGAATAATCGAAAAATCTCAAATATTTAAAAGAATTCTACATTATTGATCTTTAAATTGAAAACAAAACAATGTATATTCCTTTCTGAAATAAAAAGAAAGTAGCTACTATGAGTCTTGCTTTTTCTAATTCCTAACAGGGTGAAGCTCACTGGGGCAGGGAAGCTCTCTTCCACTTCAGGCAGAATTTTCACAGGACTTTTTCTCTTATCTAAGCCTCTCTGTGAACCTTTCCTCTATTTCTGTCACTCTATCTAATTTGAGAGATAAGCAGAGTCAAAAACAAACAAAAAGAGCTGCCAAGGAAATAATACAGGCTATTGTCTCTCTCCTGAATTCTTACCCACTAAAGTATTGTAAATTAAAATGCAGTGAGTCACCTTGCTCTATCTTTTGCCTGAGTGTCACATTTGTTGTCCACCTTTGTAGAAAAGACCACTGTTGAGAACACGACTCATCCTGCCCACCCTTCTCAAGGACTTCCTAACTGTCCACGCTCATTAGTCGCATCAAGATAATTAATTCCACCTCACACTTTGTTCAGTCTAGGTCCTAGAAGTCTCTAGGCTGGAGCTGCCTCTGAGCAAGGATCTTCTTATCTGACTTAAACTCCCCTGAGTAATTCAGGCATGTGATAGAGTCCCTGAGTACCCTAGAAGGAGCCCTGGAATTCAATATGTGTAAAGCAAACCACTTTTGTCAACAATAGAAAAGGCAACATCACACATCATTCATTGTGAAGAGAAAGTTCACATTTGTTCTACTGTTATTGTTTAACAAAAATTTGATATTATGATAGGCTTGCATTTTTGTTTTGTTTCTTTGAAAACCATTAAACACTGTTTCAGAAGATAATAAATAGTATCATGTCCTACATAACCACCACTGTGAGCCTTTCCCAAAGAGATGCCGCCGGCTCTTTTTCAGAAGGAGAAATTGAGGTGTAGAGAAGTTAAACAAATTTACCACCACACAGCTAACAGGAACTGGAGGAGTAATTTGAATCAGAGGCTTTCTCATCCAAGATTTTTTCCACTTCCTTACACTAGATCAGGAGAAAATAATTGAATAAATTCTGAATCTGCTTAACAGAATGTGATGATTTAGTAAGGCCAGAATTAACATTCATTCATCTTTGTACCTGAGGATAAATTTACAAATTCAATGAATATTTACTGAGTGAGAGTTATGTACTGAATGATTCCTTTTTTCCCCAGCCCTTTAAATATTTTTCAATGTTAGATATATGGACACTGTTTAAGAAGATAATACTTATTTTCCAAGCAGAAATCAGAGATAGTGATTTAATCCTTTACCAGTTGTCAGAACATTGAGCTTACTAGAAACCGCTAATGCATTTTGTCTCTTCCTCGGGTTTGAGTGTGAATCTGAAGTATTATACTTCTCTTTTTAAAATCCCAAACTTCTAGTTGTCACCATAAGATAATTAAAGTCATCATTATTGAAATATTTTGAATGTCCTCTAATCTAAGCTAAATTAAAAGTCCCTTTTCTATTTCAAAGGAACTGAATTGCTTTTGGATCTTTCTAGTAGGGCCAACCCATCTCTCCACAGGCTTTCACAATCTTGAAAATTTAGGTTTTTTTTTTT
>PVLC010025326.1:0-23746 GCA_004027655.1 Graphiurus murinus | reverse complement strand
GAATAATACTTTAGTGTTGACTAAAATAATGATTCAGGCATCTTCATTGCTGACTAAAGTCTATAAATTGACAAATCTATTAATCATCTTTTGTTCACAAGATTAAAATGATAAAATTGTTAAAGTCTGCATATTATAGATTTGAAATAAATTTGTATTGACAGTATTAGCCTATCTTATTTAATTACATGTATACTGTTTTTTGTGAATTAATTTGGTTATTATTTTGATTTATATAAAAATATCATGGCATAACTTTCAAACATTTCTGAAGGAAATTTATATTCTTAAAACTATTATACAATGTAACTCCCTAATAATATCATAATTCATATATATCAGTGAGTTTGAATGTAGACTGTTATCCATAAATTCAGATATTTTGTTTGGATTATAAAAATGAATCTTTCATTGCTTTAAATTTTAAGTTAGATGTGTTATTCAGTGATCTTTTAAAATTTTATCTGCTCCAAGACTCTTTAGATTATTAACTTTAAAATTCTAAATTTTGTTTATTTGAAAAAAACCAAAGATGTAATTCAATTCTCTATGCAGTAAGAAAATCAAAGAAGGAAATAAAATAGTGTCTATTATTGAGTTTCTAGTACTGAGTTTGTCAAAAAACAAGACTTTGAACATTATTCTCCAGGAACATTGAGAAAATTTACCCTAAGATTAACAATGACATACTGCCATTCAATTTTCAGTCTTTTGAACTTAAAAAAAAAAAAAAAGTCAGGAGAAAGTATATACCTGGAGTTGTAGTACAAATAATGTTGGTGATAACATTATTACTAGTAGTAGTATTTGTAATAGTAATAATAGATTTTGGCACCAAACTTTGATTTATTTGATCTGAGATTGAGTCATATTCATAATTTTCAGTCATTTGTATCCAATACCCTTATATGGGTTACTTTGCATTTATTCAAGGTACTATTAATTGTATTACATATTACATTGACTTTTTAAATATTAGGGTAATATAAAATTAAGTAAATATCTCCAACCTTAAAAGCCTTACTATACAGTTTTTAGATAATTGACACTAATGCATTTTACTTTTAGGAGTTGTATCTTTTTCCTTTTCCTTTTTATGTATACCTATGTTTTTTATGTATGCATACACATATGCTTACATACATACATAGAATGTTTTATCTTTCAGAGTAATCAGGGACATAAGGGTAAGCTTTCATTCCAAATTATCATGTAACTGAATTTTTAGAAAAAGCATTCCAGCCTCTGTTTGAATGAGACTGGGCATTCCACAGCTTAAATTCTTTGTGCACCAATGAAGCAGACCCTATGCCTGTTTCACATTTAAATTGCATGCTTAAGTTCTTAATTCAAAATTAACTATGTGATCTCAATTATAGGGCAACTTTAAACATTTAAGTACAGAGCATGCTGTGATCTTCATGCATTTTTTTAAACAATTGCCATTTATTTAATTCAATGATAACATTTTCTAATCAATACATTAGAGAAATCCATGTTTAGTTTTCAGATATTTCTTAAGTGTTAAAATTCATATTCTGGATGTAGGCCATTACTTACTAACTATATGACTGTGTGTAATTTACTTAAATCCTCCTTTTCAATTTTCCTAATTTGTAAAATACCGATAATTGTGGTCATGGTTGCTTCCCCAACGGCTGTCAGAAGTAAAGTTTTTCTCACCACTAAATCAAAGACTCAAAAAACAGGTGATCCTTCTTCCTCAGAAGGTTTCCATGCTTAATGGTATTGCCTGAAATTGCTGCAGTTATCTGATGACCAAGAGATTAATGCTAATCCCCTAAAGAGACAGGGCAGAGAATTAAAAGGAAGTAGAGGTTCTTGAATATAGTTTTTGCCTCCTGAATCAACCTAATTCCTTCTATCTTATAGTCTTTTATCTTATTGTGTAAAAAAATACTTACCTTTTTTTCCCCTTTTATTGGTGCATTGTAATTAATTATACATCATACCAAGGTATAGCGTAATAGGAATATACATGCATATAATTCATGGAACTTTCCCTCCGGGTCCCATCCCCTTCCTTCCCTTCCCCGTAAATGTCTTTGAGTTTGGCATTGGTAGTATAACATACATACATAGCATTATTTCAACTGTTACCTATTTAATGTTTCTATTCTCTTCCCCCAAACAACTCCATAACTCCATCGGAGTCTCTGATCCTCTCTCTGAGTTTACCTTTGTTTCCAGATTTCTATCTAGCTCCCACATATGAGAGAAAACATACAACTATTCACTTTTTGAGACTGACTAATCTCGCTCAAGTTCCATCCATTTTCTTTCAAATGACATGATTTTGTTCTTCTTTATCCCTGAGTAAAATTCCACTGTATGAATATACCAGTTTTGTGACCCATTCATCTGCTGGTGGACACCTAGGTTGGTTCTATAATTTGGCTACTGTGAATTATGCTACTATAAACATAGATATGCATGAATCACTTTAATATTCTGACTCCAATTCCTTTGGAAAGATGCTCAGGTTTAAGTCAATATGGGGCTTTTTGTAATTTCTCTATAGAAATTAGCTGTTATTGTTGTCACTGTTGTTTTTTGAAGGCAGAGCCATTTATGCTGAATATTTATGAATAACTGTCAAGATAAATTATATGAACTATTTTAGAAATTATATCTACTCTTTATTATATGTGCATATAATAAAATAGCATAGTATGTAAACTAAATTTTAAACTTTACATTAAAACTTATGGCTTAAAAATTAAAGAAAAGAACGTTTTTATTTTGAAAACAGATGATAAGTTTAGCTATGTTTGGAACATCATGAATTAGGAATCAAAATACTTGCATGTTAGCTGTGTATACAAGCCTAGCTGTGTATCTTACAGGATTATAATACAGATCAAGTGATAGAATTTATGCAAAGGACTTTGGAAACCCCATGCATACAAATTTAAAGTTTTATTAAAAAACCAGTTTAAAGTAAGCTTTTCAGTATATTGTAAAATACTTTCTAGGATTTTAGGATTTAAAGTCACATAATCTTAATGTTTGTAAAATCCATTTTTGCTGAATATGATATTCATAATATAAACTTTGATTTTTTTGTACTCATTCTATCTTAGCTTTTCACTTGATATTTTTTAATGAACTTTTTTTTTTATTGGTGCATTGCAATCATACATCTTGTTAAAGTTCAGAGTGATAGAGGGATACATGCAAACAGTACTTATTGAGCCAGTTTCCATTCCACTCGCTCCTCCTCCCTACCCTCCCTTGCTCAACACATTGGTTAGCTTTGGTAAGTTTGTGTATGTACATCATGTCCATTGAAGTGTTTCTTCAAGTCTTTCTCCCTCTTTCCATCTTTCCTAAGTTAGATCCCCTCCTTTACTCCACTAAGATTGCTCCTCTTTTCTCTAGAGTCCCTCCTGTATTCCAATTTTATATAAGAGAGAACATGACCTTTCACTTTTTGTGACTGACTAATGTCACTTAGCAAAATGTTCTCCAGTTCCATCCATTTCCCTGCAAATAACATTGTTCTTTATGGCTGAGTAGACATCCATTGTGTATATATTCCATAATTTTGTAATCCATTCATCTATTGATGAACATCTTAGCTGGTTTCATAGTTTGGCAATTATGAATTGTACATCTATTAACATAGATGTGTATGTATTACTATGGCAGTCTGTTTTCAATTCTTTTGGGTAGATACCCAGAAGTAGTATAGCTGGGTCATATGATAGGCTCATTCCCATTCTTCTGAGGACCCTTAACAGTTTTCCAAAGTTGTTGCACTAATTTGCAATCCCACCAACAATGTATCGGAATTCCTACTTCTCCACGTCCTTGTTAGCATTTATTATTGTTTGTGTTTTTAATGATTGCCATACTAATAGCATTAGTTGAAATCTGAGAGCTGCTTTGTATTTCTCTGATTGTTAAAGATGTTGAATATTTTCTCATATATTTATTGGCCATTTGTATTCATTTGTATTTCTTCTTTTGTGAAGTGTCTATTTAGTTAATTTGCCCATTTTTTATTTGGTTATTTATTTATTTATTTATTTATTTATTTATTTATTTATGTTTGGTGGTGGGTATCATGAGTTCTTTGTATATTCTATATATTCCATCAGAGGAATAGCTGTCAAAGATTTCCCACTCTGTCGGCTTTCTGCTGAGGTTTTTGATAATTTACTTTGCTGCACAGAAGTTTTTCAGGTTAATGTAATCTCATGTGCTAATCCTTCTTTTAATTTCTTGTGCCTTTAGGGTCTTGCTGAGCAAGTTTTTATTTGTACCTATATGTTGGAGTGTTCATTCTATGCCCTCTTCAAGTAGGTGCAAGGTTTCTGGTCTAATTTCCAGATCTTTGATCCATATTGAATTGATTCTTGTGCAGAGTGAGAAAGTGGGGTTTATTTTTATTGTTTTTCTGCATATAGTTAACCAGTTTTGCCAACACCATTTGTTAAAGAGGCTTTTTTCCAATGTATGTTTTTGCCCCGTTTGTCAAAAATCAATTGACTGTAAGTATGCAGATTTGTTTCTGAGTCTTCTCTTCGGCTCCATTGGTCTATGTGTCTGTTTTTGTGCCAATATCATGCTGTTTTTATTACTATGGCTCTGCAGTATACTTTGAAGTTAGGTATTGTGATGCCTCCTGCATGGTTCTTGTTGCTGAGAACCATTTGAGCTATTCTGGGTCTTTTGTTGTTCCAAATTAATTTAAGGGCTGATTTTTCCATATATATGAAGAATGGCCATGGTATTATAATAGGGATTACACGAATCTGTAGATTAATTTTAGAAGGATGGCTATTTTGATGATATTAATTCTGCCTATCCAAGAGCATGAGAGACCCTTCTACCTTCTAAGATTCACAATTTCTTACTTTAGTATTTTATAATATTCATCTTTGATTTTTTTTTATTTTTAGACCCATATTATTCTATATTGGCTTTTCACTTAATTTGATTTTTTTTTTTTTTTTTTTTTTGCAGTACTGGGAATTGAACCCAGGGGCACTCTACCTCTGATCTACACCCCCAGCCCTATTTTTTTATTCTTTGTTTTGAAACAGGGTCTCACTAAGTTGGGGAGGGCTTCACTAAGTAGCTGAGGCTGGCCGAACTCTGATCCTCCAGTCTCAGTCTCCTGAGTACTGGAATTACAAGCATGCACCATCACGCATGGCTCCAATTTTAAAATTTTTGACTGAAGTATTCATACGTATATTTATGCTTATTTGGTTCTACAGAAAATTCAATAAATGAAAGAGGAGGAATAAATGCAGTTCTTAGAAATTTGAGTAGACGTATTCTGGGTATTATTGTTAAGTCTAGTTTGGACTCAACATAATTCATGTAAGAACTGTAAAACACTCCAGCACAAAATGCTGAGGGGCCATTGTTCAACTTCTGCTTACTTTTCAAGATATAGGTCTTCCTTCTTGGCGTAAATAATCTAATGAATATTTTCTGGTTAGAGTCTTTAAAGCCTTTATTTAGAACCTAAATTTTATTTATTTATTTATTTTTTGCAGTACTGGAGATTGAACTCAGGGACATTCTACCCCCGAGCTATACCCCCAGCCCTATTTTTTATTCTTTATTTTGAAACCGAGTCTCACTAAGTCGCGGAATGCCTCACTAGGTAGCTGAGGCTGGCCGCGAACCCGGATCCTCTGGTCTCAGCCTCCCGAATGCTGGGATTACAAGCATGCGCCACCATGCCCGGCTTAGAACCTGAATTTTAGATACTTGAGGGTCACAATTAGTACTGGGCTATTGGTAAAAGGCTTGACCCTCCAATGTTGAGGCACATTTTTTAATTTGGTTCTCCCAAGTATGTTTTGTTTGTTTGTTTGTTTGTTTGTGGGTTTTTTGTTTGTTTGTTTGTGGGTTTTTTGTTTGTTTGTTTGTGGGTTTTTTGTTTGTTTGTTTGTGGGTTTTTTGTTTGTTTGTTTGTTTGTTTGTTTTTGTGGTACGAGGGGTTGAACCCAGGGGCATTCTACCTCTGAGCTACACCTCCAGCCCTATTTTTTATTCTTTATTTTGAAACAGAGTCTCACTAAGTTGTGGAGGGCTTCACTAAACAGCTGAGGCTGGCCATGAACCCAGGTCCTCGAGTCTCAGCCTCCCGAATGCAAGTATGTGTTTTTGAAATTAGATCAACTTCTAAAATTTTGTTTCATCATGTAAGCCTGGTTGAGATACATGTGACAATCATTTAGATTTTGGTCTGAGGTTGTATCATGGTAATCCCTACTATATCTTTACTTTTAGTTTCTTCTAGTCATGTATATAGTATAGAAACTCACTGTGCTTGCTTTTGAGATTTCTCATCAATATTAAAGTTAGTCCTCAAAAATATTTAACATTCCACAGGAAAATCCATTGTAACATTTTATTTTTAAATGGACTTTCTGAACACTTTGTTAATTTCTTAACTCAGATATATAGTTCATACTTACACAATTTCTGCTATTTTAAATGGAAAATATTTCAGTTTAAATCCATCCCATCTACATATGAAAGTAGGTGTCAGTTAAAAATCTACTTTCTAACTAAGGTATTAGAAAACGAATACCTTGCCTTTTAGCAAAGTATGTGGAAAATTGTATTAGTGTATTAACATCCACTTGCTTGCCCCCAAATGCTTTTGTTCTCATTGCCCCAGTAATTGAATATTTTAACTCCATTATCTGTGTACATAAGCATGGATTTTGGATATTAAAAGTTCATGGCCTGCTAATAAGTAACCCATTATGCTTCAGTGAATGGTCCTCCAGGGAAAGTGGTATATGTGCTGCAACATATGAAATGTGGGCTCCAGAAGCAGTGTCAATCCTCAGTAGCTATCGCTTATTACTTTGATAGTAAGAGAACCACTAGCCTTCCAGTTAAATGACAATTTAAGTTTATGTCTCTGTTCCTGACATTGGGAACTACTGACCCTCAAGGTGTTTATCATTCCCTCTAACACTGATATAAAGAAAGGAATGAAGTGGTGAAATATTCTTATAGTCAAGCCAACATTTAGAAGTCCATTTATTTATCTACATATTCAGTGTGTGAGTTGAAAGGTAAAGCATTTGAACTCTTAGAACCATGAAACAAATGTGTGCTAATGAAAAATTTACCACATATTATAAAACATGCACAGTCTCTAAAATTAGGAATAAATATGAATTGTTATCTTAATGATTCATTCATTCAGTGACATTTCATATTAATTATTGAATGTATATTTGCCCATACATCTCAGATATAACAGACAATATATAAAATTAATTTGATGTTTAAAAATAATTAATTTTATACTTAATATATTAGGGTGAGAAAGAACCTCAACTATATAGCATCTACCATGGTACATAGCTTAAAAAAATTAGTGTCATTTCTTTCAAATATTTTGCTTTTAAATTATTATAGCCCCAAAAGAAGACTGAAATTTCAATATCAGAAAGCCAGAAATGATCAAATACTGGTTTTCATCATTGTCAGAGACCTAACTATCCAATATATATCCCTTTTTCATTCAAGAAAGTTTTCTCTGTAACCTGGATATAATATTTACCCACAGATATTGTGTAACAATAAAATTTTATGCATTATAAAGCCTGAATAATTTCTGTAATAGTTTGAATACACAACATCCTTTTCCATGTTTTTCCTTCAACTGCCATCCTTAATGGTACTATTGTTTTGTTTGTCTTACCTACATTGTTTTCAATCTCTTTTCTCTCCAGCATATTCTTTTCTTTTTCTCTTTCCATGATTCCTAAATGTTTCCATTATTTAGTAAAATTCCATTTTTGGTTATTCCAAGTATATTTTTAATTTGGACCTCTTACTTGTGCTCTGCATATCATCATTGATCACAATACTGTACTTGCAGGAAATAGCTGTGCATTTCTGATATTTTCACAGGGGAGTTTTGGTGTGCAGATCCAGAGGTCCTCTTTCCTCCAGGCTCATACCTCTCCTCATGCTTTTTCCTCTTTCTTCCCACACATTCTGGGATTTTGCTATCATTTTCTTTCCACATCTCAGACTTTTCAATGCTTCTCTGTTCATTCTGTTATTTCTTTACTCTCATTAAACAAAACAGAATCTTCTGTTATGGAAAAAGCTTTTGTTTCACCTTCCTGCTACCTTCTAGGCACTTTAGGTTCTGCTTTGTTTCTACTGCCCTCTGCCATTCCTGTCAGTGAGTTACACTCCCTACCTCCCTTTTATCTCCTCTTCATTAAAACCCTAGTGATTGGCTTCCTTCCACTCTCATTGGAATTCCAAAAACATGTTGAGATTGGTTGCCAGGAAACCCTTACGATATCAAAGTGAATTTTCTTTTATTTAATTTTTAGGTTTATTCCTTCATTTTAAAAACTTCCTCTAGCTGGGCATGGTGGTGCACACTTGTAATCTCAGCACTTGGGAGGCCAATACCGGAGGATCACAGGTTCACGACCAGACTCAGCAACTTGGTGAGACCCTCCTCAACTTAGTGAGACCCTGTTTCAAAATAAAAAATGAAAGAGGGCTGGGGGGTGTAGCTCAGAGATAGAATTTCCCTGGTTTCCATCCTCAGCCCCACCCCAAACAACAACAAAAATTTCTCTTCCCTGAACTTGTTGAAATCAACATTTGGATTGTTCTTAACATTATCAACCAATATATTTCTTGATGGCATGGAAACTTGAGATTATTTGTTGCTTAGAAAAATTTTCACTCTTGTAGTTTTCATTTACATCTCCTCTTGGATCATTGTAAAATCTCTATATTTCTTTAGAGACCATTCTTTACTTCAAATGTCTGCTCAATATTTTTAGTCAGATAAAATGACTCTGTGCTTCTAAGATAAACCCTTTTCCTTGACAATTCAAAATTTTTATCACTTCATTTTGTTCAAAGTGCAGGGAATCTCAATGTCCTAAGAAAAATACCACCTCATGTGCTAAGATTTCAAGGTCAATTATTTTGAACGTAATTTAATTTTAAACAATTTTTTTAAAAATGTGTTTTCTGAAATGAAACTTTAGGTATATTAATCTTATTTATTTGAGCAAATGTTGATTCATAAATCAGACAAGTACGCAAAACTGAGAGAATTTTAGTAAGCGATGTGGGCGGTGAGCAATTATGGAAATACCAGACAATAATAGCTTGACTGGTTATGGCCAGGCATTTACCTTATTTGATCATGGTCTGGTCAGTAGGCAACCAAGACTGGCTAAAGCCATTTACGAGTGTATATGACCCAGCTATTTGTTATAAAATTATATATGTATTCCTAAGTTAGATTTTTGTCTATTTATATACGAAGTCACATTACAGTCCATTACACAGGAATTCACAGTATGACGAAAGCCCCAGACAAATAGCTTCCTGCTTATTTAGTAAGTTTTACTTCCTATTAACAATAAACAAAACCCTTCTGCCCCAGCTATATTGTTCTGCAGTCTAGGGAGAATGTAATGTTACTCATTCACTTGCAGCTTTCTTTCCCATATCCCTTTGTGGATCTACACCCTATCTCTCTATCAAATCTTATATATATTCTACCTCCTTCAAAATTGCTAAATCCTACAGCTCAAATTACTACACATTTAATTTAGCATTTTTCATGTAGTGGCCCTAAACCAATTGTAAATGAAACTAATTCTTATTTTCAGGTAATATGGTCCCTTACTACCAATAAGCATGCTACAATAAACAAAAAAGAAAGAGTGAGTGACAGGTGGTCCTCAGTAATTATTTAGAAAATAATTTATCCTTTAAAGTCAAACTGCATATTGTTCAATTGCTAAATTGTCTGTTCATCTTGAGGAGTAAGTGTAGTAGAAAGTGCTTTAAAAGACACCTCTGAATTCTTCCTCAGATTATTCGATTTAGGGCTCTCCATTAAGATTCCTTTTCTTTGGAAATGATTTAAATTTATCACTGTAATAAATCTGCATTTCATAAATCTTGAAATTTTTACAAGAAACTTATATTCACTTTGGATGTGATTATAACATCTTCAGATTTTGACATCTGCAGAGTTGTAGAGTAAAAAGACTCAGGAAGTCTGAGTAATTTGTGAGGATAATTGCTACCTATTTGATTTAGAATTTTCAAGCGTATAACATTGATTTTTCTAACACCTTGCCTCCTAATCATTATTCATTTATTCACCCAAGAACATTTACTATCTGTCTGCTCAGTGCCAAGAACTGTGTTAGAAACTGAAGATTCAGGTAAGAATAAGCCAGTCTTGGTTCTCAGAATTTCCTTTCACTATCTGTGTTATTTTATATTTTAAGAGACTTATATTTACACTTAAAATCCTGCTTGTTACATTTCCAAGTAAGATAATGTTGTAAAGGTACAGTTTCTTATTTTCTAAAAAAGTGAAAAACAGAATAGTGATATTCATGCACACTCTTTACTAGTGTTGAAGAACAGGGGCTCTTTTCTCAGTGCTAAATCTAGATCATATTGTTCTACCATATAATTTCATACATAAACCACTCCTTATCCCATGTGGAAGGTATGAGTTAGGGTGTCTGCCAACAGGACCTCTTGGATTTTTACCATTGACTCTTTAACTGGAAAATATGGCTGAATAGCAGAAAATCTGTTGGTGTGCGTGTGTGTGTGTGTGTGTGTGTGTGTGTGTGTGTGTGATTTACATATGATAAAATGGAATATTTTCTAAAATAAACTCTTGCCTTTTCATTATGTTTTATTTATTTTGTTTAAAGAACCTAAGTCAACCCTAGTGTACAAGCCAAGAAAATAAACCGCTCAGATGGAAAATGCAGCATTTTTCCAAATTATAACATTTATTTTAAGAAAGTGTCATATTTCTACTGAAAACTCTAAGTAGAATACAAATTTCTATTGTTTTCAAACTGTTCAAGGAAGTGCATGCATAAGAAGAGCAGTCTAGTTTGCTGGTCAGGATGCTTACTTTAAACACATTATTAAAGAAAAGATAATAATTAACAAAATAAGTTTCAATAATTAAAGTAAAGAAGCTAGGCATGGTGGTGCATACTTGTAATCCCACTTCTTGGGAGACTGAGACAGAAGGATCACAAGTTTGCAGCCAGCCTCAGCAACTTATTGCGGCCCTCAGCAACTGGGTGAGACCCAGTTTCAAAATAAAATATAGAAGTAGGGCATAACAGCACACACTTGTAATCCCAGTACTTGGGAAGCCGAGACAGGAGGATCACAGATTCTAAGCCAATTTGGCAATTTAGAGAGCCCCTCCTCAACTTAGTGAGACCCTGTTTCCAAATAAGAAATAAAATCAGGTTGGAGGTATAAACTGGGGGTACAATGCCTCTGGGTTCAATCTTCAGTACCCACTCCTCCCCAAATATATATACGGGTAGGGGTTTAGCTAGCTCAGAAGTAGAATACTTCTGTGTTTAAGCTCCAGTAAGAGAAAGAAAGAAGGAAGGGAGGGAGGGAGGAGGAGAGAGAAAGAGACAGAGACTTATCTTTTTATGGTGTATATTGTATTTTGTAGTTTTATTAGGCATATGACATTAAGATTTTACTAAGTCTAAATAAAATCTACCCTCCTCTTAATATGTGAAATATTTTGAAGAGTAAAAGTCCAAATGATTTCTGTGTCACTCTTAACTTCCCTTTTTATTACAAAAAAAATCCTTCTTTTGATGATTTAAATATGTTTATACCTTAGTCTTCAATTCTAAATCCTAAATTGTTAATTGCTTAAGAGACATGTCATTCTCATGGGTTCTATCCAAACAGCTAGGTGATGCAATGAGCAAGAAATGCACATGGTTCTGATGTTTTCAAATCACTTTCTGCTCTTCTATGCTTAGTGCTCTCCAATAATAGTGGGATAAGCTGACGCCATTTATAGAAATGAGAGGTAGATTTTGACTTACATCTAGTTAAATAATCAAAGTTCTTTGTTTAAACTAAGAAATGCTTAGAATGATTTCAAAGAAAAAAAATTCAAAGCCTGATTTCTTTTAGATTAAGAAAAATAACGGCACCATTTTAACAGATATTAAATAATCATTTTTCCAAATTAAGCTCTATAATGATAATCTACTAAGGTAAAGTCTTCTTAAATTCTAAAACAAAGTATATTGTTTGATGAGGTGAAAATTTTCGAGGGAAAAAGGAACATAGCTAAATTATGCTACCTATTGTAAATGATACTGCCAGCTTATTTAATTTTCAACCTCTAGCAATAACAGATTATTCTGATAAATTATTCATATTTCTGCATTGTGTACCTTTTGGAATTTGCATATCTGGCAGCAAAATAGGGCCTTCTTTCAGGCTTCAGTCCCCTTGGTTAGACAGGATGGCCAAAGGCTGCTTCATGATTAATTTCATCTCAATGGAGTAATTATCATACTGAAATGAACTAATATTCCTTAAATATGCTTTCCTGGAGGAAGAAGTACAAGAGGCTTAACCTAAGAGCTTTTAGTACTAGGAACTTTTAGCTTAAATGTTAACCTTTCTCTATTTTGGGAGGATCTACATCTAAACATAATACTAGGTTTCATAGGAATAGAGCAGAGTAATCTAGAGCTTGAGTTAGCAGCTCATGAGAGGAGAGTTTGTCATTGATTTCTAGTATATTTTTCAAAACCAGGATGTGTACATTTTGAGGTATTAAAAAGGTTTTATATAGCTGGTTCAAATTTTATCTGCCAAACCAGTTAGTATGAATTTCTCTCCTGGTTTGTGTAAAAGTTATTTATTTTTTCTATACCCATGGTTTTCTAGCCAAACAATAATCTAAGTGCCTTATGTGCTGTGGAACTAGCAAAAAAAAAGTTTTCAAACATGTTTCATGTGCTATAATGGAATTAATGAAATAGTGAAATTCTTCAAAATTTGTAAATTCAGTCTGGGTCAGAGTATAGCCTCTGGAAAATCAAGTTCTGAAATTTAGAATTAAAAGGCTATATATATATATATATATACATATATATATGTATATATATATATAATACATAAGCGGTGATCAAAGAGCAAAGGTTTAGTTTTGTATAATCTTAAAAATTAAACAGATTTCTAAATTTAATGTCATATCAAATTGGTAAGTTGGATTTTTGTCATTGTATAGTCAGATTTTATCATTATAATTTTTCTGTGCAATTGCTGATATGTATGTAAGAGAAAAATGTTCCATCAGTTTGCTAGGTAGTAGGGTTATAAAGTTGAATAGGTAACAATTAGTGATCTTAGGAAATTTATGGGCTAGTAAGAAGGGATAAAGATAGTTGTGTAGGTAATTACATGATTACACCTTGGAATAGACATCTGTACTGTCACGTCCTGTAGGCTGTGTATTGAGAAATGACCAGGATGAAGACTACTATATCACTGTTCATTTCCTGCTTTAACATTTGCTGCTACTCGTCCTGCTCCCTTTAGTTTGTTCTTTCCAATGGAATATATATATTTTTTAATTTTGTTATTATTTGCTGAAGTAAAGGGATTTATAAGTTATTCTGGGAGTACTTATTGTTACTTTGAAATAGTGATTGATCTCAAACAACAATCTGAAAGACAAAAACATAGTAAATGCAATTTTTTTTTCCAGAGGCAAGGAAGGGAATGCTTAGAAAATATTTGTGGTGTAAGCATGGGACTCAACAACATCATAATTATTTGTTTTCCATAAAAAGACCTTTGTTGAGGACTCATAGTAGTAGTTTGTTTACTACTAAAGTTATGTGAAACCTATACTTGAAAAGTCAATTAATTTATAGGTTACAATAAAATAAGTCAGAACATGAACAGCATTATATATATGAACTGTTTATTATATTAAGCTAATATTTAAATCTTCCTGCGAAAATTGATTTCTTAAAATATTTGTAGTCATACAATGTTGTTTTTTATTTTGTAAATTTTAATCTTCCGTGCCTATGGAATAAAAAAATATTGAAATGTTTTGTTTATCTAATTCATGCCATTTGTTTATATAAATACAACATGTTTCAGCACCATAAGAATACTAATTTATCTAATAATTTCATGCTGAAACACTCCAAAGTGAATTATGCTGACGTTTTACTCTAGGTCTATATGATTGATTTTACATTATAAAATATTACTTATAAATTTCAGAATTATTCTAAACTTTAGCTGAATATTCTTATTGTCATTCATTTTTTATTTAAGACATTGTAATTTGTTTCTAAAATATAACTATAATATTATTAAATAAAAACTAATACAAGGTAACACAATTACTTGAAAATTTTCCCGGGAGTGTATGTAGTGAGGGTAGTAAGGAGAAAAGAAAACTGGCTATCACAGCATTTGGAAATGTATGCTGGGTTTATGGGACTTATTGTATTGTTTTAATTTTGTATTTTGTATCTGGAATTTACTCTAGTAAAAAGTTAGTTTATTTTGCAGTGATAGGAATCAGAAGGAGATGGGAAATGTATTTATAATGCACAGTTGTCTGTCTGGATCTAATGTATGTTCACTCACACTCTCTTCGATGTGGTTTTCTTATGATGTACATTTATGTTCTCAGGGTTGAATCCCTCCTTAAAGTCATATGGTTTGAAAAACTGAAACACTGGGTACAAGCAGATGTCAAATCTGATCATCTCTACAATGTGCCCCCAACAGCTTTGAGGTTGATATTACTGTTGGGTAGATGCAAGATGGCAGAGTTCTTGAAAAGATATTTGGTTTTAGACTGCTTGATTTTACTGAGATGTAGTCCATGTAAGTAAGAGTTCGTGAATTAATATACATTGATTTAAAAGTTCAAAATAAGAGAGGAAATAGATGAAAAGAAGAGGGACAAACAACATGCTACTGCTATGATCCTGAGATTTATTACAATGAATCATTTTTTTACAGCTATACATTCCAGTATGTCCTCATTAAAATACATTATCCTAGGAACGGTATCTTCAATGTGTCCATGAGCATTAGTAAACTGGCAAGCTCTTGGGGGAAGAGAAAACTCAGGGAGGAAACTGAAATATAACAGAAAGAAGGGCCTGAAGGGGCCCTAAAAACTACTCATTTCCTTGCACACAGCCAAATAGAAGACTGGTTAAGGTTATGGTTGAGAGATGACCAGCATACTGGGACACTCAAATGGGTCATGCTAAGTTGTCAGGGACAAGTTTCTGCCTCTTACTACTGAAGAATACAGCTGACAGAAACACTCTGTGGTCAGTGAGAAAAGTAAAAAGGCGCTAGGAATTCCATAATTCTCAATGGTGAATACTGGATGGTCTAATCAAATCTTACATGTGATGGGGCTGTTTAGGACCAGTAATCAAAGAGGGCATAAGGGGGGAAAAAGGAAGATAGAAGAAAAGGCAGCTGCAAAAATTTTAAAGTACTTTACCAGTTTTAAAACTTCCTTCTAAAATTAATCACAAACTGTACTACGATTCTTAGATATGTTGAAGTCTTCAGGGAGTAAAATATCTGAGCAGTTTAGGGATCTTTTGGACATCTTTTGTATATGTTGTTTTTTCTTCTATTCATTTTTTCAGTCACCAGGTATTTAATAAGTTCTTACTAAGTGCCAGTCATGTAGGTGTAGAGTTAGAGCAATACAGAAAAGCATATTAAGAATTTAATATCTATACGTAAATACTGCCGGGCGTGGTGGCGCACGCTTGTAATCCCAGCATTTGGGGGGCTAAGACCGGAGGATCCGAGTTTGTGGCCAGCCTCAGCTACCTAGTAAGGCACTCCGCAACTTAGTGAAACCTGTTTCAAAAATAAAGAATGAAAAATAGGGCTGGGAATATAGCTTGGAGGTAGAATGCCCCTGATTTCAATCCCCAGTACTGAAGAAAAAAAAATATGTGTGTGTGTGTGTGTGTGTGTGTGTGTGTGTAAATACTGGCTAACCATTAGTTGGGACCATCAATTCTAGACTGAATAAAGAGAGTACTAGTATGCTAGTTGTCATAAAATTTTCCTCCAGAAAAAAAAACTAATAAAAAGATCTTAGGTAAACCGAATTCAATTTTTGCAAAAAAAAAAAAAAAAAAAAAAAAAAAAAAAAAATTGGTCTAAAGAAATAGTGGTCACTGCTTTTTAAATCTATATTTTCCTTTTTATTTTTATTCTGAATAACTAAATATATTTATATGCTTAAGTGTTTTTTGTATCTTGTTTCTTTAAAAGACAAACATTCTGAACAAAAGGGAAGAAAACAACAGCTGAAAACACTAAGACAAGAGGGAGGAAGATTCAAAATGAAGCTTGCTCATTCTCTCACAACATATATTGTTGCCCAGAGCTGTACTAATAGTGATGGGCATCACAGCAATAGGGGGAATGAATGACATTCTGGAGTTAAAGGTTCACATTTGAAATCGGTTATTCTAGGCTTTCTTCCTATATGAGTCAGTGAGTAGCTTTCCATGAGCCGCTTTATTTATATCTAAATGTCCTATCCATTTCAAAAGGCTGATAAGAAAGAAATCATCTACAAAGAATTCTGAGATTTTCAAATTCAGGGAAAAATGATCTTCCATGGTTACTTAACAATTGAGCAAAATCATTTTTGGAATCCTGATCTTATGCTTTACTTTATTTCAACTTTTTTTGTTTGTTTGTTTGTTTCATCTCTGTAAGCCTCACTCTCTGCAGCTCCTTTAATAACTGTGTTTATTTCTTAACAAAAATTCTGAGTGCCAAAACCAAGGCCTTTAATGTTTTCTGGTTTTGTCATTTTCTACCTTTATTATTATTTTTAAACTATATTCTGCTGAAGCAGTACTTTGTGGTAATTTATTTATCTTTTGTTTCTTTTTAAGAGCCAGGGAAAGCTCCTGAAACCAAACAAGGAACTGTAAAAGTTGCAGCACAAGGTAAGCAATAAAACACTTGAAAAAAATTTGATTTTTTTTTAAGTCCCTAGCACTTTATTGACAAAAGCAAAAGCTGTTTATTGCAGAATAGCACCATCTACTGGACCATTACAGAAATCATTATGTTGCATGAAGATACACATTACATGTATTTATCTAGCATTACTAAAAGTACCAAATTTGCAGAGAAACTGTTGAAGAAACTGATAATTAGAATCTTTGCTCCAAGTTTCAGTCATTGTTAGGTAGATAGATTAAAAAGATATGCAGTTAGTTATGAAATAATATACACATGTTCCAGGGTATTTAAACTTTATAATTTGTACCATTAAAAAAAATTAGTCAAGATGTTATTAAATTAATATTATTTTATAAATACCCAAACTACAAACATTGGATTTCAGATTTGCCTCACAAAGAAATTACCCATTTTTATGCGCCATCCTATAAAATTAGTTCCATTAGTTTCTAATATTTGGGGGACATCAAATTTGGGTTATTCTCAAAGCCTGAAGATAAATTTGGTGAAAACCTAAGGAAAGGGCACAAGCATTCTACCGTTGCCACCTAGGAAAACTTTAGAGAACACTGTTAGAAAATAAAAGGTAAAATATTCATTGAAGAAGATCTTTATCTTCTCTTCTGTGCTGGATTGTACAATATTGAGCAATAAAAGAGATGCATCTAGACAGTGGTACAATTGTTTCTGGGTAGAAAGCTCTTATAGAAGACTGATTAGCACATGACATATGACTGACTGTATTACATCTGACCAAAATGTTGTTTATGAGCAATTTATGCTTGAAGGGCTAAGAGCTGTGATGCCAGGTTTTAGTTTTTATGTTGCCAAGTACATCAATAAAACTGAGTCTTCTTTAGGAAAATTCTGATAGGAAATGTAACAAACATTACAGAGATAGAAAAACAGTAAATATATATATATATATATGAAAATAGATCTCGGAGTGCATCATATCTTCAAGCAAATGACTACCAGTTAAAAGAATAACTGCTGTGTCATAAATGTATATTACATATAATATGTTAATAATTATAATATATACAATATATTAATGTATTATTAACATATAATTAACATACAATACACTATATATTAATAATATAATTTATGAAATATAAAATGCATATTAATCATATATTGTTTATATATGTGATATGCAAAAATAAACCTATTTAATTCTAACACATATTAAATATATCTTATATATCTCATAAAAATATGATCATCTTGGGCCCTTTCTTTTTTAACTGAAACTTCAGAGGAATGTGGTACAGATGTGAAACTATGACTCAGAGCAGGAATTTAGTTTTACTTGAATCTCATATTAGAGGAGTTAAAGGGGAGGAAATTGAAAAGATAGTTGGAAAATTGATTCAAATTTGAGCTTAAGGCTAGGGACTCTTCATTTTGACATTAAAACTGCATTGGATAAGGGAGCCTCTGAACTACTTTTTAGGAATAAAGGATTCATTGTTGAGTGAGTAGTGACCTAGGGCCTCAAAGTCGCGTTATAACTAGTCCTGCTAGGAAATTAGGTGAAAGTGTTAAGCACAGAGAACAAGGCAAGAATTAGACACTGTATGTGTGTGTTCCCTAAAATTATAGTGACATGATGTTTGGTATGCAGAAGCACACCAAATCAGAAATAAATATCACTCATGTCATTTCAGAATCTTCATAGAACATTCATAGACACATTTTATAACATCACAGATGTATAATTTAATTATGCAAAGAAATAAAGAAATGTTTGTAAGCATTCCATGTGGAGACAGAACTTTTACACAACTGTGAATATCACTTTAGTAGACTGATGTTTTTGAAGGGATAAAAGTGATAATGATGTTTTCAGTGTGGCCAAAGTTTAAATTATATCTATTTATTTATTTTACTTTCACCTTAGCAAATAATTAAAATCTAGTTTTACATAAATATATATGTATATATGCATTTAATATATATGCATTTAATAGAATTATTAAGATTTAGCACAATTTCTTTGGCAGTATATTTAAAAAATATTCCAACAAAGGTTTTTTTTGTTTTGTTTTGTTTTGGGTATTTTTTGCTGTACTGGGGATTGAACTCAGGGGCATTCTACCTCTGAGCTATACCCTCAGCCCTATTTTTTATTCTTTATTTTGAAACCGAGTCTCACTAAGTTGCGGAGTGCTTCACTAGGTAGCTGAGGCTGGCCGCGAACCCGGATCCTCTGGTCTCAGCCTCCCGAATGCTGGGATTACAAGTGTGCGCCACCACACCCGGCTCTTTCCAACAAAGTTTTGAGGCATCAAGGAGTCTCTGTCTGTAGGAAAATATGATTTGGAATAATAAGAAACTTAAGTTTTAACATAAAGAGGAGATCATGTAATATTGAGTGAATCATACAGACAGTAAATGCTATATGAATTCAGCCAAAATGATTCTCAGTAAGTGCTGGAAGTTGAGGGCTTCCTCATGGATGAGAGCTGACTTGGCTTGGGTTTTAATCATGACTGGGAATTAGAGAACATTGCTAGTGGGTAGATACCTTAATTAAACATAAAGAATGAGCTATAATTATGAAAGTGCATTGTTATTATTAAGATGTGAGACAATGATTTGGACTAGCATAGTGGCAGTGACATAAGAAAAAAAAAACCCTGCAAATATGGTCATCACTCTGAATAAATCATGTTTCTTCAAAACAAAGAAGAGAGTGAAACCATATTGAGCTTCATAACCTAGTTGAAAAGGATGATGGTAAAGATCATAAGTAATAAGTCCCAAGTGAAGAAACTGGTTGAAAGGAAAACGATGATTCACTTTTTGGTAGCTTAATATTAAACAGATGGAGCCAGGCATGGTGGCACACTTGTAATCCCAGCATTTGGGAGGCTAGACTGGAGGATCAGGGTTCGCAGCCAGCCTCAGCTACCTAGTGAAGCCCTCTGCAACTTAGTGAGATCCTGTTTCAGAATAAAGAATAAAAAATAGGGCTGGAGGTATAGCTCAGAGGTAGAATGCCCCTGAGTTCAACCCCCAGTACCACAAAACAACAACAACAACAAAAATTAAATAGATGAGGAGAAATCCAGGTAGTGATTTTTTCTGTAGTCAATTGGAATTTGGGTAGGAGATAAACCTAGTTCATAGGTATTATACAATAAATTATGTTGAGGAAATGGAATACAAGCCAAATCAGAAAGGATCAAAAGAAATTAGAAATGCTTTTAGCTATTTAGGTGTGATGACTATGTAGAGATCTGTTGAGATTCAAATGCCTGATGAAGGGCAGAAGCCATAAGGGAACTCAGCTTAAAAGATGGTCATAGCCACTTTGTGCTTGTATATTTTCACCAACTTTCTTGTTTTGGATTGCTAAAGGAAACGGCAAATATATCTGATGGTCTACAGAAAAGAAAAGAAAACACTAACATATTACCTATTGTAGTCTCATTAGAATATGAAAACAAAAAGCCCAATCACTGGGAACCATGTCTACTGAGAAAATTCAGAAGTCATCCAACCATATAGTACAGCTGAGTAGATTAGAATCAAGCAGGCTGTGTTGAGAGCAGGTGGAGGGAACACAAGTCAAAACCATACTGGAAAACATGGGGTCCCAGCACTTAGGTTTGGATTAGCTCCTGGGCACGGACTCCAGAGTGACAGATCATGTAGTCTTCCAGATGGCAATGAATAAAAGCCATCCATCTTCTAGTGACCCAGGAAACACAAGAAGCCAGTGTCAGTTACGACAGGTCAAACTGTCACTAAATTTCTTTCCATTGTCACTGTAAAGTTAAAACTGAAACTGTCAAAGAACATAATAGTCAAGAGGAAGACTTGTATATGTATATTACATGCCTGCATCTGCACATGGATATGTAGAGATTGTTATTCCTGGATTATTTTAGAAAACAAGAAAAGATTTCAATATAACCAGTAAGGATTTTGCTAACTCTCAAAGGAATTTAAGTTTCAGAGGCTTTCTTCTCCATAGAATTGATAAGAAATAATGTTTTCACAAAATGAATCTCTGTCCTCAGCCCTCCTTTGTGTTTTTTTTTTGTTTGTTCGTTGTTTTTTTTTTTTTTTTTTTTTGGCTTTGGTCAAGCTATTACTCACACTTCCTTTCACAAGTGGCTTCACAGTTGATGAGAAGCTTGGGATTCAGAACCACTTACTGGCCAGAGCCCCTCTAAGGACTCTTGAAAAGACCACAGCAACTTTTTATTCATAATTTTGTATTTCTATGAAGAGTCCTCTACTTCTAGTATCTAACCCAACTTGTTTTGGTGAAATTATAAAAAATATGATTATAGAATAAAAACGAAGAAAAACCCTTCCTTTGTGTCAAAAAGGACAATATAATTTCATTTCCTTGTTCAAACTTTGGCCAAATGTCAACATTTATGTGAATCAGGGAAGCAAAATATATACTTGTTGAATGATTTTGAAAATTATAGTTTGTTAAATAAAAGTGTTATTTGCACAATAAAGAACAATAAAAAGTCTATTTAGTCAAACTCTCAGGACTTGCTTATGCCAGTTGCTTTGAAATCTATCAGTGTCTTTATCTTTGAATTCATTTTAGTTGTCTTTATTACTATCATTGGAATATATAATTTTTTAAAACTTAAAAACATCATAAATATGTATCCTTTATACATTTTGTATATTAGTTAAACTACATTAAGAAAAAAATAAAAAATTAGTTAATAAGTAAATTCACTTTTCTTTTACTACAAAACTGACAACATATCAATGACCTTTATAATTAGAGAAAAGCAACCTGTAATAAATTAAAATGTATTATTTTTTCTGTCTTTTGTTCCTGACATTAGGACCCAATTTTGCTACTTACTCTCTAGATGAACATTTTCAAATTATTTTGATGTTTCTGAGACTTAGTTTATTGCTCTGAGCTGCCTTTATTGTAAGGCTGTTGTGAAGAAGAGATGAGAGAATACACCTGCAAGTGCCTTGGGTACGGTGGCACTGTAGAGTAATAGTCCAAAGTAGTCCTAGATGCTTTGCTAAGTGGTCCCTGACATTTTATCTCAGCCTGATAGATTACTCTGCGGGGTGTGTACAACCTGGGATTCAATAACGTGACTTAATATTTCTCTGAATTGAGTTTGACTCCTGAATTATCTCTAAATGGAATCAAAGGACATCTTGCTAGGAACATTCCCAAGCCAATGGAGCACCTCCTCTAAATGTTCCTGGTATTAACCATAAGCTACAACCTGGATGCAGAATTAGAATCATGACCCATAATCAGATGAATGCCATCACAGAGGAATCAGAATCAAAGACAATTAAAGAGTTCTGTGCCTTTTTTTCTATGTAAAAACGGCATACATTTGCTAAAAAGGAGGGGGTGAGGTGATTATTCATTTCTCTTCCAAAATGAGACATTTAATATACTCTTTTTCTAAATACAATTGTAGATGGCATGCTAATATATAATTATTCAGAAGCTATATGTAGATAATTTGTAAAATATCACCTTTATATTTTTACATTTTATCTCCTTTGTATTAATACATTTTAAATTTTTTTTATATATTGGTGTATTGTAATCATACATCTTAATGAGATACAGGATGGTAGAGGCATACATGCACACATCACTCATTTAGCCCTTCCCCAATTCCTACCCCATTGCCTCCCGCCTTCCTCCTTCTCATGTTTATCTTAGTGACTGACTTTGATTATGTTTGTGAATGTACATCATGTGCATTTGGGTATTTCCTTCTTCTCCCCTCCCATCTCCCTCAGTTAGGTCATCTTCTTTACTCATCCAAGGTTTCTTCTTCTTTGTCTAGAGTCCCTCTTATGTCCCTTTTCCTTCCTAGATTCTGCATATTAGAGAGAACATCCAAATTTTTACTTTTTGTGACTGACTAATCTCACTTAGCATAATGTTCTCCAGTTCCATCCATTTCCCTACAAATGACATAATTTTGTTCTTCTTTATGGCTGAGTAAAATTCTATTGTGTATATATTCCATAGTTTTGTAACCCATTCATCTGTCACCTTTATTTTTGATAGATCCATTCATAGTCTATGCTCTATGACTTTCTCAGAGTAATTGTGGTTTTCTCAGACATAACAATTTAAAATCTAAAATTAGCTTATATTTAACATGTATTTATAAATTTGACTTCTTGTCTGTAAAACTCAACTATATTCTTATTCTGCATTTGCTATATGCTTATTACTGAGTTTTAAACAAATTTTAGTGTGAAATAATATTTTAGGTTTACTGTTATTACAGATCTTGGTGGGTTAATTAGTGCATAGTTGACAATTACTCTGGATTTATGAATACTTCTATGAGTTTTCTAAGGAATGATCACTTAATAAATTAAAACATTTTTCTTTCCATTATTTCAGCATCAGCTAAAAAGGATGAAAAGAAGGAAGGTATGTTTTATGCAAATTCCCAATGTGCCTTTTGTAAGAATAATTTACCAAAACTCAGAGTTGGGTTTTGACTGCTCTCTTAACTATGTTCCCTTTGGATAACTGTACCTATTTTCTGCATACATTTTGCCTACCTGTGTTTCTTCTATTTCACTGCACACAAAAGGATGAACTATTTCTTTAAAAGTAATTTTAGAATAGTCTTTATCAAGACATAAGGGATAAGCTGGGCGTGGTGGCGCACGCTTGTAATCCCAGCATTCGGGAGGCTGAGACCAGAGGATCCGGGTTCGCGGCCAGCCTCAGCTACCTAGTGAGGCACTCCGCAACTTAGTGAGACTCGGTTTCAAAATAAAGAATAAAAAAAATAGGGCTGGGGGTATAGCTCGGAGGTAGAATGCCCCTGAGTTCAATCCCCAGTACCGCCAAAAAAAAAAAAAAAAAAAAAAAAAAAAA
>PVLC010025325.1:0-23761 GCA_004027655.1 Graphiurus murinus | reverse complement strand
GGTACTGGGGATTGAACTCAGAGGCATTCTACCTCCGAGCTATACCTCCAGCCCTATTTTTTATCCTTTATTTTGAAACCGAGTCTCACTAAGTTGCGGAGTGCCTCACTAGGTAGCTGAGGCTGGCCGCGAACCCGGATCCTCCGGTCTCAGCCTCCCAAATGCTGGGATTACAAGCGTGCGCCACCACGCCCGGCTTCTAGCAATCTTTTCTACAGCTTCTAAATTCAGTTTCTATAACTCTAGAGTTGTTCGGTTTCTTCATTTTCTTGACTCTACTGGAACACCACAGGTCTGACACCTTGTCAGTTACTGAATCTATAACCCCAAATGTCCAGTACACTGCTCTATACCCTCTGGGTTCTCTGCACAGGCACAATCACTTGGCCCAGAAGCATTAGAACAAGGAGCCATCTTAAAGTGTAGTGGTAAGAGCACAGATTCTTCCCTGGATTCAATGTCACCTTCACTTACTAATTGTGAGGCTTTGAGCAAAGAATTTATTCTCTCTCTTAGCCTTGGATACTGATCCATAGAGTGAGGTAATAAAATCTACCTTGTAGAGATGTTACAAAGATTAACCAGCTGGGTGTAGTAGTAGTGTACACCTTAATCCCAATACTTGGGAGGCTGAGACAGGAGGATCACAGGTTCAAGGCCAGTCTCAGTAACTTAGTGAGACCCTGTCTCAAAATAAGAGGGGTCTGGGGCTGTAGCCGAGAGGTAGAATGCCCCTGGGTTCAATGCCCAGTACCAAAAGAAAAAAAAAAAGATTAATCAAGATATTGAATGTAAAGAGTTTAGGAGAAGTCGGGCATGGTGGTGCATGACTAATATCCCAGGACTTGGAAGGCTGAGATAGGAGGATCACAGGTTCAAGGACAGCTTCAGCAACACTGAGATATTCTCAGCAACCTAGTGAGACATTGTTTCAAAACCAAAAATAAAAGGGCTGGAGATTTAGGATAAAATGCTCCTGGGTTCAACCCCTAGTACAAAAAAAAAAAAAAAAAAAAAAAAAAAAAAGAATGCCTGACAAGATTAATATCATGTATGGTGGGGAAGGGGACAGAGTAAAGAGCCTGGTGGCAGGTCACCAAGTGCTGTATGCATGTATGTCTCTATCATCCTGAACTATATTATTATACTACAATGCACCAAAGTATACATATTTTAAAAATTTAAAAAAGAATGCCTGGTATACAGCAAGCACTCAATAGATGCCAGATGTTAGCTGTGACAAAGAACCAACACCTGGGAAGTGGAGAACAAGCAGCAATCCCATCTGCTTACCATATACAGAGTTTCCTATAAAAGAGTCATGCTCCCCCAGAAGAGTCTCTCTGCCTCTCCCCCGCCCCCTGCCCCTTTCAGGAGATGGTCAGCATTCCCTTTTGAATGTGTACATCCATTTCCACTAAAACCTGTCTGTAGCTCTACTTTATCTTGAAATTTTTTCCAGCCCACATCTACACCAGGACAAGGACCCCAGGGCTAAAAGGGCCTCCTAAGGTCAGAGTGGACCAAAGTCTCCACTCTAGGCGCAATACCAGAGAAGGTCACTCCTGAGTTATCTCAAATGCATCAGGCCCTCCAGCTCCTTAGAAATTTTTCTAGGAAGGAAATGCCATAGTTTCTTGGATGTAAGTATGGACTACGTTACGCTTTTTTTGTTTTACTAATGTTACAAAAAATACCTTTACTTTCCTAGGTGGCATCCATTAGTGGATGGCTGAAAAAAGGAACCACATTTGCATAAGTCACCTTGCAAAGATGCAAGCATAGCATCACAATCAAATTAAACCTGAGGTTCAGCATATACAGATCGGATCTGGATCTTTACCTCTGACCTGTGATCCCCAGGACATGAGGTGAGAAGACATGGCCATCTTTGCAGATGGCAGCACTGTGCAGCAGAAAGATGTTGGGTTGGGAGCCAGACAGGACTAGGTCCAAATCCTAGCCCCATCACTTAAATCATCAATGTGACTCTGCAAAGAGAGCTAAGACTCAGATATGGGTGCTGGATAATACACACACACACACACACACACACACACACACACACACACACATTACAGAATTAAAAACTAGACCTATCATTTAATTCTGCTTCACAGCAGCCTTTACAGACAAACCTCTCCTCCAGCACTTATAATATACTCCATCTATTCAACAGGTATTTACTGAGTACCAAGCAGAGAGAAATTAAATTGTTTATTTTAACCCATGAACAGAACAGGCAAGGCCCCTGCTCTCAAGTATTCTAATGAGAGAGACTTAAGTTAAAAAAAATGATGATGATAGTTTTAGACCAATAAGTTTGTGGGGAAAAAATAAAACAAGGCAAGGGGCTAAAGCCTGGCAGTGTACTTCAGGATCTCATCATAGGTGACACTGTTACTCGGTACTCTTCCTGTGCATCAGTCTATATCCTGAAGCAGGTTGTGAACTTCACGGCACACACAGCCCATGCCCTACAAGTCTTTAATCCCTGTGATATCTGTTAGAGTGCCAAGTACATGGAAATGCTCTGCAGATTCGTATCAATCGACCAAGAGTGAACTGCCTAATGAGGATTCCAAGTTAGGTACCATGTAATTCCATCCTTTGCTACTTGACATCATTATGAAATACATAGAAAGTTTAAAAGTGCAGTCCCCTCAATACATCTGGACCAGGACCTCATTGCTGGGACTAGGTTGAACCCAACACAGCATTGCCCCTTCTACTGCAGTGTCTCTAAGCACCTTTCCTGAGCATACCCCATCATACCACACACCAGGCATCTGACCCCAAGCCACACATGACTGGCCTTGAGAATAACTGACAAATTTCTGAATAGATCAACAGCTTATTTCTTATACAGTTGTTTTAGAGCTATGAAGAAAAGGACAGAGGGTGTTCACCCATTTGGAAATGAAAGTATTTTTATTTCTCACTTTGCCAGACCTCTAAAGTCCTTTCAGCCAGGAGCCCCTTGAAACAGATTAGAAAGCAGCAACAAGAATAAAGGTCAACCAATCCATTTCCTTACACTGGAAGGTATATTTTTCCTTCTCTTTACCTTCCCCCTAGGGCTCCCACTAGAATCACTTCTACTACAAATGACTCAAGCCAACAAAAACAGGTAGATAAGTCCTGGTAGGTGGCCAGCATCTGATCTTTAGGGCCTCTGCATCCTTTGTTTCCAAACAAAGTAACAAGAGAAAAAAGCACAAGTAGGAGTCGGCAGGTAGGAGAACTCTGCTGCCATGCTCCTCTGCACAACAAAGCCTCCAGGTTAAAGCTCCCATAGTTCAATTCCTTGTGTAGCTTTTAGAAACACTGAAAGGTCTATGCTTTGTGAAGCACACTTTATATTAATTCATATTTTATCTATCCACCATTTGTTGGCTACCATCTAGTAAAAGCATCTGAACTAGACATGTAGGAAATTGAAATGTGAAGAAAAATCTCTACCCCTAAACAGCTCACAAACTAGTGCTTCCCTCAACATGGTGGAATCAACCAGTCTCACTGCTAAAGTCGAAGGAAAGGTCCCTAGGGATCTGGGTCTTTGTGAAGTGCAGCCACATGGTTGAAGGCCCTGCAGGAAGGCTGCTCTTCTGAGCCTCTAGGAAAAGTGCCCAAGTGCCCCCCGCCCCCCCGGACAGCACTATCTGGCCTGCTCCATCCACATGCAGCTGGCCACCCAGATAATCAGCAAAGTGCCTTGTTCACTTCTTCCCGGACAGCAGCCAATAAATAACTAGCCCCATCCCCTACCTGGGCAGGAGACATTTAAGCAGAAATACAGTTTAGGTTATGATCTTCAGGCCATGAAAGATTCCAATATTTCAACTCTCTGAAGCTGAAGGTTTCTGGCATTGGAGAAGTGGTGGAGTAGTGTTTAGTTCACCTTGAACTCATCTGTCATCCAAGGAAACTTGATGTTTGTTTGACCAGTCCTCAAATCATAACATCTTTTGGCATCACTTATCTGGCAATTTACCAAGTGTTCATTAATAACATAATACATATCATTCCTTGTGGTCCTGGCAACATTCAGCCTTCCTTCTGAGTCTTCACTGCCTCTGGACCTTCTCTGTACTCCAACTCTTCTGGGAGTTAGGACTGAGCATCAGCCCATCTGAGTTCAGGTGACAGTCACAGCATAGCCTGAAGGAACCTCACCTATATGTATCTAGATCCCATGCCCCAGTGTTTACATTTCTATATCACAATGCTGGAGTCTCTTACAAGCCAAAGGATGAAGTTCCCAACTAGCCCTTTGAGAAACTGCTGTATCGAAGCCGTTTTACAGTGGTGTTGAAGCTGAATCTCATCTACTTGCTTTCCCAGAACAAATAATACCCACTTGTGAGTAGGAGGCTGGATTAGGGGTGAAATCTGTGATCCATGAATTGTCATTCTTGGGCAAATTATATGAAGTGAAACTCCATGATGTTGGTCTTCCCAGTGCCAGTCTCTAACTCAAATTGCTTAACAACACCCCCCATCCCCACTCTGCAACCAATCAAACAAGGCAAGAGGGCAGAGCTATTGGGTCAGGCTTCCTTGTTGGAGGGTTTGGGCCACTCTGGGCCTGATGGGGTCTGTGTGTATCACTGGAAGGATGCTCAGGGGTGGGAGATGATGGTAAGAAAAGCAGCCCCATGTGTTGGCAGGATGGAGGGGAGCAGGATATACACATGCATCAGGAGACAGAGGGATAAGCAAGAGAGACACAGCCATTGCCCTGGAAGAACTGATATTTTAAAAACAAACTCAAGTTTTAAACAATTTTACTTCTTTGTTTTACAAAAAACAGGTGAAAGACACCACTTAGAAGTGTCTCTCCCAAGGCCAAGCAACATGAGGTGATACTGGTGGTGGCCAATGGGCTGGCGACTTGCATGCCTGCCCCTGCCCCTGCCCCTGCCCCCTGGGCTGGGGACTAGATGAGAAAAGGGAGGAGACGGGGGAAGAGAGGAGCAGGAGGGTAGACCAAGCCCTCTGCACACCACAGCTCTGATTCTTCATAAAACACTTTTTTCAAATGAAAATTGTCATTTCAAAAAAAAGGAAAGAAAATCAAGGAGACAGATGTGAACGTTGAAAGAACAAGGATGGCTGCTCTTAGGAAAACAAGGACTCCAAACACCAGCACACCAACATTAATGAGCAAATGTATTGGTAGGGAGAAATTCCAATCAATACTAATTAGGCTCGGCTGGCTACTTTTCCTTGTCGGGTTTAATAACACTTCCCGGCCCTTATTTGATTGGAGTCACCACACACGCATACTAACGAGGTTGGCAGCACAGAATCCTCCTCCAGGCTTCTGAGGGAGCCCCAGGTGCACGTCAACCAGGATATGTGAGGGTTCGGCCACGAGTTCAATTGGTTTGCTGGTTAGTCTCCAAAGGTTACAAGCCACGTGTCTGATTGTCACACATGGCTGAATGCTGTCATCTAATGGTCTGAGGGACAGCACATGAAAGAAAGCCCACAAGCTTCCTGCTGAAAACCCTGTTTCCCACAGTGATGCGCTAATGATCTCTCTCACATTTCCCTAACTGTGCCCTGTCCCCTTCTATGTCAATTTCTCTCCCCAGGGACTCCCATGGATGGTAGCCACTCCCTTCTCAGTCCTGTTTCTCTCACAACTCCAGTCTCATTCACGAATTACAACTCTTCTCCTTGCTGCCCCAGAACAGGTGGGATCTGCTGTGTGATCCATCAGCTTCTGCAGACGTGTTTCTTCTTCTGGAGGTTCACTCCAGGTTCAGGGTGGGGAGGAATAGGGGCAGCAGAGGGGTTTCTAAGCAAGGGCTTTGGTAAGGAGCTAACCACCTTCTTTGGGTTGCCTCTGCTGCTTCCAATTGGCCTGTTGTCAGTTTTCTCCTTTGTGGCCAATGTTTCCAAATGCGAGTGTTTTGTGGAAAGCTTTTGTTGGCTCCTTGGAGGGAAACTCTCACGTTTGGATGTGAGATAGCCACCTCAAGTTTACCACATTCATTCCTTCCTCTGGCCTCTATCAGAGGAGGCCCAATAAGCAGCCTCCTGCTTCTGGGACCTCCTCATCTGATAGGCCCCCTTCTTGGCAGATGGGAGAGATGGGCCAAAGAGAAGACATCAGTAAGATGGTTCAAGCCCAGCCACTTTCATCAATGGATATGCACCTGTGTGTTGTAGCGAGGCTGCCAAAAGGCCCCAGACTGATTACACCCCCTCATTCAGACCCTCTTCTCTCCTGATCTGTCACCAAACCACAGCAGTGTTGGGTATTTTAAAAGCCTGAAAACTCAGAAACCTTTAGAGGTGAGGCAACTACAAATCTTAACTGAAGGGAGAAGAGTTTAGGAACCCCTTAACTTTGTGAGTTATTCTCCTAGGGTGTCTCAAACTTGAGAGGGATACTCTTTACCTTTCCCCCAGGGGATGGGGAGTGGAGGGAATGAATAGCTTCTGTATATAACTAGCTCTCTTCCTCCACATCCTTCCCCTCTTCAGTTCCTTAAAAGTGGAATATAGGTGGTAGAGGGGTCCATTCTGACTCAGTATACTCCAGGAGCTCTTGCACCTCTCTCAGGCTTCAAAAATGTAGGGCCAGTTGTCTCTGTCCTTGATTTTGGGTCCTCACTAGCTTCCCAAAATACAAATAAAAATCTCTCTTGGCCTCATATTCCAATAGTCACCTATCCTTAGCTCATGGGGCAACTTGAAGGCTTGATTTCTCTACCAAATCTATCCCTAAAGAGGAGAACCCATCCTCAGGGATCAGAGATGTCATCTTTCCATTCAAATGAAGTTAGCACTTTCATGGTCTTGAGCTGAAACCTCCCCACATCCTCCTAGCATCTCCCCACACAGCCACTCACACACATTCTCCCAGCACCTCCACAGACTCCCCTACATGTGCCCACAGACTCCAGTGGTCTGGACTCTGGTGCCTTTGCCCCTAAACCCACTTCTTAGCCTTCAAGACACAAGTCCTATGCTGAACTCTGACCAATGCCTTAGTGAACAGTAAAACTTTCTCCGTCTTCAAAGTTTCAGCTTCAATGTGCAATGCTCAAGTTCATCCATGGTGTTCCTGAAAGCACGTAATTACTTAAATGGATATTTTCAAACCCCTACCTACATATGACCAGTACCATACAGGGCACTGGGGATACAGCAGAGGACAAGATTCTAATTGTAACAGTGGGTCCCCTCATCCTATACTTATTAACCTGTCTGGTTTATCATCATCACTGTCATTGTCATTGAAATTATTATCTTTGTTGGAAAAGTCACTGGCATCCACTGCCCAGCTCCTTGGTCTCAACATGCAATTTCACGAGCTTGTCAGCCCTCAGTTCCACCCACTTTGCACACATCATAAGCTTTGCATGCCTGTGATGTACAACAACATAAATGGAGCCTGCTTCACTTGAAATTCTCAATAAAAACAGGTCTAAGTGATGAATATTTTATCCAGGAAAGGGAACAATTTCAGGGCCATTTCTAATAACATGTCAATCCCAGATAGGAGTAGGAGGGAGCTAGAGAGTAATGAGGAGACGCAGCCAGGGCTCAATAACTGAGGTGTACGGGGAGAGGAAAAGGAGTGTGGAGCCAACCCAGTCTGGAATAAACAGCTCTGAGCCCATCCTTGTTTTAAAGGGTGAAACAAAAAGACCACAGAGAAGTGATTTCAAAGGCTTACACTGCAGAGGACTATACCAAGATGTTCAATGCAGGCTTCAGAGACTAGTATTGTACAATGCTCTGATTTGGGTAAGCAGGGGTGGGGATGAAACCCCACAGCAGAGTGGACTGTGACTCCAATATCTGGTGGGTGGGCTTGGGGGTTATTACACTGTCCTCACACTGCTGAAATCTCTCTCTTCTGCCTTCATATGTGTATGTCTATCTTTCCCAAGACCCTAGAATCACCTCAGCAGAAGAAATAAAGTCCTCCCTTCTACCTGGAAGGTTCCATGGCTAAGGAAGCTGAGCAGCCTCTCTTTCCTCCAAACCTTTCAGAGCTCCAAAGGCAGAGATTAAAGAGGGGGAACAAGTCAGCAGCTGAAGAGCTAGTGGCCAAGGCTGCCAGGCTCCACAAGTTCAGCCTGGGTTCTGATATCATAGACCTTGACATTCCTTTTTGTGAGCCAAGAAGCTACCCTTGGCCTCCTCTTTCTGAGCAGCAGCAGGAATTCCCGGGAGCAAAAAATATCCATAGCTTCCATCTCTCGTCTCATCTTTCCTCTCCAACCCCTTGGCCTGGAGCTTTAGAACAGAGGAATACAGTGAAACATGCAAGGATGGTGGAGAAAGCCGGGAGTGGTGGTGCATGCTTGTAATCCCAGTACTTGGGAAGCTGAGACAGGAGGATCACAGGTTTGCAGCCAGACTCAACTTATCAAGGCCCTCCACAACTAAATGAGACCCTGTTTCAAAATAAAAAATAAAATGGGGGTTGGGGTATATCTCAGTGATAGAATGCCCCTGGATTCAATCCCAAGTACCCCCCCCACACACACACACAGGTGGTAGGGAGAGTCACTCTAATGGAGGAAGAACCACATCTAATCCCTCATGCAATGCATATTGAGGCCAGGTACTACACTAGATGTTGGAGATGTGAGATGAAGAAGTCCACTTTCTGCTCTCATAGTCCAGCAATGAGAAAGCCATGTTAACAAAGAAGTCAGGTGCAAAGGCAGGCAAGAGTCATCCTGTGAGAGTAGAAAGTCAAAGACAGCTTCTGAAGGGAAATGACTCCTTATTGTAAGACCACCAGGCAAACACAAGAGGCTTTCATCTGCTTTCATGGTTGACAGCTGGAAGAAATTGCCTTCAGTCCCAGAGAGCTGCATCATCCAAGGGCCCAATCCCTCCCTGGAAGCAGCCCAGATCAATAGCTGGTCTAGAGAGAGAGGGTTATAAATGTCCTTTGTCTCAAGACAGGACAACTATGAAGGGAATCTCAACACCAGAGGACCAGGAGGAAACTAAGGAAGCTTTTGCTGTAGCCATACAGCAGTTCAATTTTCCCTTTGCTTAATTCTACTGTTCTCACTTTCTCAAAGATAGACATCTGATAAGCACACTTCCCAGGAAGCTACAAATTTGCACACAAATCTCCATCTCATGACACAGGCAGCATTTCAGAAGGAGACAAATATGGCACATGTATTACTGACATTTTAAGCAAGCAAAGCACAGATTATTGGTCCAAGATGCAAGCTTTTCTCCAAAGCCCTCTGCAAGCTATGGGGTCCCAAAGAACCCAAGGAACATTCCAATGAATCCAAGGAACATTCAATGCCCAGAGGAGTTTTCTTAAAACGTATCCTGCTTCACTGGGTACCATCTTCATCCTTCATAAGACTGTTTTCCCATGAAATAAAATGTTCAGTTTATCCTCAGAAATGCAAGTGAAAAGAAAGCTCCCCTCCTCCCCCAAGGACAATTAATATTGCTGAGGGAACAGCATGGCTGCAGAACTTTTAAAAACTGGTCATGGATTATGAAGCAGAAAGAAAGAGTGCCTGTGAGTAGTGTAGTTGACTATAAGAATGGCTAGTTTTCCTATCAGATATTTTAACCACTTTGTGGAAAATCATAGCTGAGACATAACTGAAATGACTTTGAGGGTAAAGGAAAAATATCAGGTCCTTTTTCCAAAACTTCACCACTACTGAACTTTTCATGAGCTTCCCCTTTCTGCAAGGCTTCGTGTCTAGTTACAAAGGCAAAGGCTTCTCCAAAGAACCTTGGTTATTGAAGCAGTTTGGGCGCCTGTAAACCAATTTGTCTCCCCCCTCAATAAATCGTTCATTAATGTTATGACATTTAAAGTTTAAAATGGTTTTATGACTTGGGATTAAAAAAAGAATTATTCCAATAAATTTCTTATAACTAAGAGGATTCCTGGCATTTTGATTAAGTAGCTCCTTGTGATGATAAAGTTTTATCTTGAATAATGAAGGGGGAAAGCATTAATCATTTTACAGTCACTAGTGGCTGGTCTATGGAGCCAGCAGCCCAGCTGCCTCTCCAAGGGGATTACTCAGAAATATGGTTTTGAAAACAAAAACTCTACCAATCTTCTAACAGGGCTTTTAGAATAATTACTAAATTTGAACCACCTCTACAATGGTGCAGAAGCATCAGAATCATGATAGGTCTTATTGGGTTCCCTCCTGCCAGCTGCTCTGGGGTTGCAGCAGGGCACTAAACAATCCGGCTATTTGCTAACTGCCAGCCCTTCCCCTGAGTTTCACTAAAACTCTACAGGTACTGAAATTTGGTGGCAACAGTATACAGCCAATCCTATAAGGAACACAGGACTTCAGAGAAGAGCTGGGGCATTACTGTTGAAACCCATATTGTGGCTAAAATTGCGATTCTTTTATCACCTGTGTCCATTAGCTTAGCACCAGTCTTTAAAAGTTCTCATCCCAGCTCAAGACATGGTCACTTTCAAAGATTAGGCCAACCCGTGAGAATGCAATGTTGAGTTTGGGTGGTATTAAAGGTATCTCTTTCCCACCCCTCCCTTATTCCAGGTTTTCTGCAGAAGGGAGTGGTAAACAGTATTTATTGAATGCCTACAGGAGCTTATCACTTAGCTCATAGCTTTATATCATGTAAGCTGCACAACAATCTTGAAGTTGATATTAATGTCACCATTTTGCAGTAGAGAAAAATGAGATTTAAAGAGCTTAAATAACTTACCTAAGGACACACAGAAAGTAAAAGGCAGAGATAAGCTTCCAACCTCAAGTTCCAAAGTGTTTTTTCCTACTGAATAGACAGATTTCTTCTCTGTCATGTACTTTTGGACATAGACACATTAACCAACCACATTTCTTATACTCAAGTTGTTTACAATGCAGTTAGAAACCCGGGCCAGCTGAAGTACATGGCTGGGGATCAGGATGGTACTGGGGACGGGTGGGTACAGGGGCCTGGTGCAGACAGTGAACATCCTCATCTTTGGCCCCCATGAACCCTTGGTTCGCGAGTCGAAGGGTGGATGAAGACTCATTTAGAAGGACAGAAAGTGAGGAGTGTGATCAATTCAACATTATCAACTTACTGCACTTATGAATATCTTAATGTTTTCCAACTCTATTTTTATCCTATAATAAAAAACGCCGCAGGTTATAGAGGGTATTATTCTATTCACTTTACTTTTTTTTTTTTTTTTTTTTTTTGGTGCAGTACTGGGGATGGAACTCGGGGGCATTCCACCTCTGAGCTATAACCCCAGCCCTATTTTTTTATCCTTTATTTTGAAACGGGGTCTCACTAAGTTGCAAAAGCCTCACTAGGTAACTGAGGCTGGCCTCGAACCGGGATCCTCCAGCCTCAGCCTCCCAAATGCTGGGATTACAAGCATGTGCCACCACACCCAGCTCTATTTACTTTACAGAGAGGAGAAATGAGACTTGATTTTCCCACAACTCTCCTAAGTAAGTGGTGAACCTAAACTCAGGTGTACTGACTATCAGATCTTTGGGGGTGATGGGTACCTTCCCAATATACTTGCCCCCCTTCTTCATATAGTTTCAGAGATCTGGGGGACCCTTACAAGCCTGCCTTGAATTCCTCAAGGATCATGGGTTCAATATAAACCCTTAGACAAGCCAACACTCAGCCAGTCCATCCTTCATATGTAAATGACAAAATGCATTCCCCCTAAAAGGCCTAATTACCAACAGTTCAATATAGGCATACAATCCATTCTAGGAACCTAAGCTTATGTTGAAAACAGGAAGAAACAATACCTGATCATCATCCCTCATCCTATTTCCAAAAATAGAAATAACAACTAAAAATAACAAAACCAACCACAATTCCTACCTTACTGCTTGGCAATGTATTATGCCATTCAATCCTCACAAGTATCCTATCAGGTGATACTCTTAGAATACCTATTTCATAGATGAGCAAACTGACACACAAAGACATCAGGTGGCTTGCACAAGGTAGGAAGCCGCAGAGCCAAGACTAAAACCTGGGAGTCACGGCAGAGCCCATGTTCTTAATCACTGCCCCACCCTGCCATCAAGACTCCATCCCAGGAGCCCAGGAGTCTGGAAGTAAGTTCAGGACACTGCCCTGCTAGTGAATGGGTTCTCAACTACCTGCTGCCTGGTCCCCAGTGCACCCCGAAGAATCAGAGCCCTGGATGTGGCAGGAGCATCAAGTTTAGGCTGGGCGCCCATCCCCACCTTCAGTATCCACCTCCTCAGTGGTTCCTTCTCCAGGTCTTTGGCTGGGATCCAGGTTCATTGCCCCCCAATTTTTCTTCATTAATGCATTCAAACAACTCACGAATAATTACTAAATATCTATTTTCAATGCCTTGTTCTATGCTCTAGGGATACAACCTTTTTTTTTGTGTGTGTGGTACTGGGGATTGAACTCAGGGGCATTCTACCTCCGAGCTATACCCCCAAGCCCTATTTTTTATTCTTTATTTTGAAACCGAGTCTCACTAAGTTGCAGAGTGCCTCACTAGGTAGCTGAGGCTGGCCTCGAACCCGGATCCTCCGGTCTCAGCCTCCCGAATGCTGGGATTACAAGCGTGCGCCACCACGCCCGGCGGGATACAACCTTTTAAAATAGCTAATTTATTTTTATTTATTTATTTATCTATTTATTTGTCTATTTATTTATTTATTTGCCCTGGAGATTGAACCCAGAGGCATTCTACCTCTGAGTTAGACCCCAGCCCTATTTTTTTTTTTTTTTTTCGGTACTGGGGATTGAACTCAGGGGCATTCTACCTCCTAGCTATACCCCTAGCTCTATTTTTTCATTCTTTATTTTGAAACAGGGTCTAAGTTGCAGAGAGCCTCACTAGGTAGCTGAGGTTGGCTGCAAACTTAATCCAGCAGTCTCAGCCTCCCAAATGCTGGGATTACAAGTGTGTGCCACCATGCCTGGCTCCCAGCCCTATTTTTTATTTAGAAACAAGTTCTTGCTAAGTTGCTGAGACTGGCAGCCTTGAACCTGCACCTTCCTGTCTTGGTCTCCCAAGTACTAGAATTACCGGCATGCTCCACCACTTCCTGAGCAACTACTATTTGTTTTTAACCCCATATCACCTCACACCAAGCTCCTCTGAAGCACAGTGCCCCCTCCTGCCTGCCCACTGTCCCTGTATCAGTGAAGGCCAAGGTCAGACCAGAGTTCACAGCTGTTTGCCTGGCCTCAGTATCCGGGCCTGGCCTCTTTCCTAGGAGTTCTTGGGAGCTATCCCCTTGTTTCCTTTGCCTTGGTGCACACAGGTGAGTATGGAGGGCAGAATGGAAATGCTCTGTAAGACAATGGCAGCAGAGGATGGCCGGCCCGTGGGAGACAGAAGCTACAGCAGGGAGTGAGATGGGAGGGCAAAACATGCAGCTGTCTCGTTGGCATCTTTTCCAAGTCCTTCTCTTGGGCTGTTTCATGAAAACGCCACCTTATCACATGGTTGTTTATACCCATCCTACATGAATATTTTCACGTTTTGGCTTTTGGATACCATCCAGCACTTCAAATCCAATCTGCTCCACTCTCTATGCACCCTTGAGGACCTCCTCCTGCACACCTGCTCGGAGGGAAACAGGCCTTTGACAGAGGCACTGGAGCCACTGGGGGCCTGGGTCACATTATCAATGAGAGTCATTTGGAGGGAAACGAGGGGCTTTCAATTACCAGAGGCTTTGGAAGAAATGAGATTCTCATGACTCATTTCATCGTACTTTTTCTCAGCTCATCATTACCTACAAGATAAGTGCCCAATATGCTTCAGAGAATAAAAATAGTAACTAGATTGTCCGGGTATTGCCAAATAGAGGCCCTTCAGGACCTGCCTTAATGAACAGATAAAAGCAATATGCCTTCGTCACTAGTACGAATGCTGCTGAGGGCCTGGGGACCTGTTTCTTAATGAGATTATACATGTCCCTGCAATTTTCTATTAATAACTATTAAGAAGTCCAGCAATTTTCCTTTTCATACAGAACTAATTCAAATTTCTACACAGGCTGTATTTGAATTACAAATCATAATTTTTTTCTTATAATCTATGAAGTTTTATTCTCTGTATTACATTTCATCCCGCACTGCCATCTCCTGACCACGTGAGCCTTCTGAGACCATGTGAAAAGGTCCAGAAAAGCCTTGGTGGACACCTTGGTTCAGAGCAGCACCATTTGTCATTTCACAGAGCTACCTGCCAACCACCGCCATACAGGCTCCATTCTCCCCGTTCTTACCCACTGCGGAGTCTCCATCCAGTCTGACCACTTCGACTCTCATGATATCTCTAAAAGAAGTCCATCCTTCCTTTTTCACTTTTATAGTGAATATGCGGGCCTTTCTGGTTTATTTCCCAGCAGGGCATTGCAACCAATGCCTTGCATATCTGTGTGCCTGCAGCCTCACCACCACCAGCTGCCACACACTCCCCAGGACAGTATCAGGTAATGGTTTAAATAGCAAGATCTGATCCCTTTAATCCTGTGCTTAAGGCTATGCAGAGGCTCCTCACTGCCTGTGCGAGATTAAGCCCCATCTTCATGGCCAGTGGCCAGTTTCTTGAGACTCTCCACAATCTGGCCTCTTCCTCTCATCACAAGATCCAGCATCTCTGTCTAGCCACACTGGACCTCATTCTTCCACACACTCATCTCCACACCTCTGGACCTCTGTCTCTGCTGCTCCCCCCAAGTCACACTCTCTTCCCCATCTGCCTGGCTCTGAGCATCACAGGCAAATGCTCAAATCCAGCCCTAGTGTCACATTCTCTGAGATGTTCCCTGGCTTCCCAGGGCAAGTTGATGCTCCTTCTTCTCTATTTTCTTTCACTCTATCCATGCCCCTAGTACAACACTCAATCATATCACTTTCTGATAAGCCTTGGGCCACATCTTACTCATTTTTGCATCCTCCGGACCCAGTGTGTGTTGCCTGATGTAGCACAGACACAAGAGAATGTCAGCTAAATTGATTGGCAGAATTAGAGTAATTTGGGCTGGTGGATAGCAGGATAATATAATCTAAGAGAACGCATCTAAACTAATGCTTAAGGAGGAAAAGGAGCTCTGGTGAGAAAATAGCATCAGCTAATCATATGGCAAATTCCCTTCCTCGTGCCCTTCAACAAATATTTAAAGGAACTTATTAAGTGCCAGGTGTTATGCTAAGTGTTGGTGATATAATAATGGGAAAAAGCAAACATGGCTCATGTTTTAATGGAATTTACACTCTAAGAATTACAAAAGCAATCAAATCATTTCTCACATACACAATCAAAGCTACAATAAGCACCATCCCCCCAAAGGTAGAACATTATTTAGAGAGAAATAACCAGAGAAGTTGACTTAGAGATGAGAGAAAGCTCTTCTGAAGAAGTAACGACTATGTTGAATTCTAAAGGGAAAGTCTACTGAGCGAGCAGGGAAGGGATAGTATTCTAAAGCAAGAAAACATGTGTGTTCAAGAGATATGAAAAGTCATGAGGCTGAGGTGTCAAGAGCAAGGGATGCATAATACCTGATGAGGTAGGAGAGGAAAGAGGCCAGAGTCTTACAGATCAGCTCAAGAGTTTTGTCTTTATCCTTAAAGCAAAGGATGTTATGATCAGGGGAGGGGGCAGTATTTTAAGTGACTCTCATTACAATATGGAGAATGGAATGGGGGTAGAATAGGGAAAATAAACGGGGATTGACCAGATGGGAAACTACTTAAGTAGTCCAGACAAGAGGTGAGAGTGAGAGTAGTGATTTATTGGTAGAAACAGTGTGGAAATTGGAGAGAAATTCAGTATATAGTGTCAACAGACTTGATAATTTAGGGATGAGGATGCAGGAGATATCAGATGAGAATCTGATACACATAACAGGAGAGGCGATGGTACCACTTACTGAAATAACTCCTGAAGAGATGAAATATGGATGAAAGATCATTAATTGTAGGTAACAAATATGTAATGAGTGAATTGTAAGAGAATAAATCCCAGGCAAGAGCTCCTTCCTGAGTAGACTGGCTGTTTGACCTTGGGTAGTAAACCACTTTGTGCTTTCTAACTTTAAACAGAGTACTAATAGGACTTTTCAACTTCATAAAGTTGTTATATGGTTTAACTTAAACAGTATCTATAAAACACTTAGAACTGTACCTGGCATTTATTAAGTACTCAATAAAGGTAAGTGCTTATCATCACCTTTGCTATGTATTTTGTCAGTCAAGAAAAGCCAAAAATTCCTAAAAAGAAAAAAACAAAAACTCACAAGGGCAGTAGAAATAGCTCAGAGGAAGAGAACTTGCCTAGCATGTGTACAAGGCCCTGGGTTCAATCCCTAGCAAGGCAAAGTGAAAATACCTAGTACTTAGACTAGAGGATTGGGTGTTGGAATAGCTATAGCTCAGTTTATTTTATGGATGAGAAAAAAGAAGCCCAAAGAGTGGGGCAACTTGGCCGATATACACAGACAGAGATGGTCTTTAAATCCTGAGGTCATTGTTCTCTCCAACACATGTGTCTGGGTTAGAAAAACAGAAAGAAATTAAGATATCCACCTGTGGTCAGGTCAGTTGACTCAGTCAAGACTTGGGTGAGTATACCTGTAACTTGTCTTTTGAAGGAAAGTACCAGAGCATATATTAATGAATATAGGTAAAAGTGAAAAAATAAACATTTTTAATGAAAATTCATAATGCAGATGTGAAGGTAATCTTATGTTTCCAAACCACTTTTTGACCCATGATGTATAACACTATTTGACCTTTGTCACTATAACACTAACATTGGGTCTTTGCCACAATGCTCTATGCTTTGGTTTTATTGTGCTTTACAACTTTGCACATTGCTTTTTCATGCCCATATCACATCCCTGCAAGAACAAAGTTTGCCTTTTCATTTAAAAAGCAACACCAACTCATTGAAGTCCATTTCCTCTTGGCTGCGAGACTCGGGAGGCCCAAGTCCCAAAGAAACTGAAGCTTCAAGTGGAGAGAGTAGGCAACTTGCTCCAAATCACACATTGGTAGTTTCTCTACATGGTTTTTTGTCAAGTACCTAAAGAAAGTCCATGAGTTCTCCACGACATCTGCTCATCTTCATAGTGATGAATCCCAGTGCCGTGACCCAATCTTGCCAGATCCCAACTCAATCCCTGGCTTACTCAGAAGAGGCAATGAGGTGAGATACAGAGGACTCTTGAAAGGGAATTGGACCTGGATCTAAGTTCTCAGACATGCCACTTACTGCCTGTGAGGCCTCGTCGAGTCTTCAAACTTGAAGAGCATGCGTTTCCTCATTTGAGGGAATGGGGTGGGAATTGGGGAAGGGGTCAAATGAGAATTATGTACAAATATATTGTTAACAACTTGTACTTAACAAAGATGTATGCTATATTGCATGAATTACTACAATAAAAAATAAATTTAAAAAAAAGTAGCAGAAGCTCAAATTCCCCTTATTAGAGTCAAAAGAAGAGTAGGGGAGATGATTCCTGTAAACAGCCTAAACACAGTACCCCATGCTTGGTAAGTTCTCAGCAAGTCATTACTATGCCCTTATTTAGAAATGTTGCTTTAAGCCAGACATGGTGGCACACACAAGTAATTCTAGTGCTTGGGAGACTGAGACAGGAGGATCACAACTTCTAGAAGCCTCAGCAAATAATGAGACTCTCATTAACCTAGTGAGACCTTGTTTACAAATAAGAAATAAAATTGGACTGGGGGTATAACTCAAAGGTAGATTATGCTTCTGGGTTCAATTCCCAGTGCCACAAAAATGTTGCTTTAAATATAAAGTTTATATTTTCATTTAAAAAGCAACACTGACTCATTAAAGCAAACATACACAGAGAATACATACATACACAGTACACATTCTGTGTGTCTATGAGTATATAAGAATGTGAGTGTAAATTTTAAAAATCACCTTTTGTCTTACTATCAAGAAAATCACAGTGATATTTTGTTATAATTTTTCCCAGTTGTCTCCCTTGGCAACATTGTATGAATGTTCAGTTTGCTACATTGTTGTGATTCCACTAAATTGCAATTTTAATTCTGATGACAAATGCTACCTGAGAGAGGCTGTTTATTGCCTAAGCTAGGAATAATTATCCCTAACATTCTTTTAAGCTTTTTACAGATGCCACTGAAAAAAAAAGTACCAAGACATCTTCCATGTCATTTAGAATGGCTAAATTATCGGGGTAGTTCCTAGGTGACCAGCCTCCTCAGCACTTGAGTGATAAATGAGGTAGTAAATGTGATGAGAGCCACACAGGACAATCCAATGCTTTCCTACTTTATCATTTGGTTTATAATTCTTACTTTCCTTCAAGCAACTTTTTCAATTAAAGGTTACACGGCCTCCTTCATAAATACTTGGCAATCTTGGAAGCCCTTACACAGAGAACATTTCTTGAGTGGAAGAAATAGATCCATCCTCATTTTGAGGAGGATTTACTGTAAAGACACAGGACAGGTCAAGTGTGATAGCACACATCTGTAATTCCATTACTTGGGAGACTGAGACAAGGATCACAGGTCCCAGACCAACCTGAGCAAGTAGTAAGACTCAGCAACCTAGTGAGACTCTGTTTCAGAGCAAAAAATAATAAAAGGACTGGGGGGTGTAACTTGGAGGTAGAATGCTCCTGGGTTCAATCCCTAGTAACACTAACACACACACAGACACACACACAGACACACACACAAGATAAAATTCAAAAGGCAAAAGAGCTTTGTGGGAACAAGAAAGGAATGGAGACAGCTACTGTGTTCGTTAATGGCTTCTCCAGATCCTATTCTCTCTCCTTCTTGTCTCCTCCAACAGCTTCCTCTGCCTCCTCATAGCTTCCCCTTGCCTGGAAGCAGGGCTTGCACAACTCTCTAATTGCCTCCATTTTTGTGCGGACAAAACCGCCATTCCTGTGACTGTGTCTCCAGTCCTCAAGACCAACTGCAATGTTTTCTCTATTCCAAAACCCTTGAATTCCCTTGCTGGCCCAACTTATCTGTTTTCTAGATCTTAAGTCACAGACCTCATGGGAGTGATGTCCACTCCTAGCCCCTGCTGACCCCACTGGTCCTTTCAGTTCATGATGATTCTGTGAGAAGAGGGCTTGGCCAGAGCTTCCTAGGCCTTCTTGTGGTTGGAGTTTCTAGAGCAGTCCCTCCTATTGACTTCACAGATTAACTTAACAGGATATAAAATCCTCAAACCCCAATCTTTACCTACCGGTATACAACCTTTCATTCAATTATTTAAAACTCATGTCAGAATGCGCCTCCACATGGCTTCCATGCTATGCATTTTGCCTGTAATATGGTTGGTCCTTTTAAACTTGGGAAAGTTTTCTTTTTTACATTTTATTTTCTTTAATTGTTCCTTGCTCTCAGTGTTCTGTTTTCATCTTCAGGAACACCAACAATTCTATGGTAATCTCTGATATAATTTTCTGTTGGCATTTTCATCTCTCTAGGTCTGTTACAACAATGTGAATGAGCAGTTTGACTACTTTTCATAAGAGACTAAATAGTTTTTTTGGGGGGGGGGCTTGGGGATTAAACCCAGGGGCAGTTTACCTCTGAATTATACCCCAGACCTATTTTTAAATTTATTTTGAAACAAGGTCTCACAAAGTTGCTGAAGCTGGCCTTGAACCTATGATTCTTCTGTCTCAGCCTCCCAAGTACTAGGATTACAGGTGTATGCCACCACACCCAGCTTTGGGACTGAATGCTCTAAAGCATCAATTCTGATGCTTACACCCTCCAAAGTATTTCATTGTATTATTTCATAATTTTACTAGAAATCCTTTCTTATTTCACCAATCCCATTTTCTTCTTTCCCTATGCTATGCTTCTGGCATGTTGCTTCTATTTCATATATGCTACCTCTCCTCATACCATACCAAGGTGGTAAATTTTTTTCAAGTATTTCTTCTGTTCTTACAACACCTCACAGGCCTGCTATTCCTCTGGGACTTGGGGTGATGGGTTATTTATGGTAGACTTTTTTTCTCTAGTGGGGACTGAACTCAGGGGCATTCTACCTTCGAGCTATACCCCCAGCCCTATTTTTTATTCTTTATTTTGAAACTGGGTCTCACTAAGTTGAGGAGTGCCTGACTAGGTAGCTGAGGCTGGCCATGAACCCTGATCCTCTGGTCTCAGCCTCCCAAATGCTAGGATTACATAAATAGCCACTATGCCTGGCTATTTATGATTTTTAATGGCTATATATTATTTCTTTTCTCTAAATCCTCCAAGTAAAATATATCCATATTTAGTATAAATTAAAAACTGATATCAAAAGAAATACATTGCCTTTCCCTTTTTTATATTATACTGGGCATTATATTTCAGTGATGGAAATCATTTACTTCCATAATATACTATAATAGCAAATTATGGTATATAACAAATCCATGCTCACAAAAGTCTATATGAAGAAAAGCATAAAAATATAAAATTTAGATAGTTGTCTAAATGGAAAATGTCATGTAATATATAAAAATACTCTAAACATTTCTAATTATGAAGAAATCATTAAAAATTTTAATTCAATTACAAAAAAACCCAAAACCCCAAATCACAAAATAACTCTATAAAATTATAATGAAAACACTTCAAGGGACTATAGTTTTCCAAAATTATTATTCTTGCAACTGGAGACTATAAAGGGAATAGGTTATTGACTTCTACTTTGTTCTTTGTCTTAAGCAAGAGGCAAATCTCTTTCTCAGGTAATACACTAGAAAAACCAAACCAGAGACAAAACCCCAATCCAATTTCATTTTTTTTTTATGGTACTGGGGATTGAACCCAGGGGCATTCTACCGCCGAGCTATACCCCCAGCCCTATTTTTTATTCTTTATTTTGAAACAGGGTCTAAGTTGCGGAGGTCCTCACTAGGTAGCTGAGGCTGGCCGTGAACCCGGATCCAGCTTCTCAGCCTCCCAAATGCTGGGATTACAAGCATGAGCCACCACACCTGGCTCAATTTCATGTTTTTAACAGGTGTTCTCTGACATGGGTTTTTCCTTTGGGAGCCTTTTCTTTTTCCCCACTCCTTGCTAGCCTGATCCATTAATCAATACTACATGTTAAAAGGACAATTCCTGATGTGGTGGCAGGGCCCTTTCTCTACTTTTTTACCTACAGCGACTGACTTGTGGAAGACAGAATGAAGAAACTCACCCCTGACGGTCCAGTCCACCTTCTCTACTTCCTGTCTACTGCTTTTTCTATTATTGGAGTATCCACATGGGCACAGAAAGAGAGGTACCTATGAAATGATGAAGAGTACAACTACTGCACTGGGACAAAAACAACTACGTAAAGGGGGAGCACAGCTCACTTTTCTAATTGGAACAGACCACGTGTTTCTGAACTAGTGAGAGGTATACCACAGGAATATGTGAAGGGGCTTCATGGCACAGCAGACACAGGCCACCAACTATATATTTTCAGACTGGCTAGCCCTATGTGCCACATTAAAAAGGAAATTTCTCTTTCATCAATTCTGGCAACAGGCTAAAGACTAGTCCTACTTTTCCATGTTCATTTTTTAAAATGTTTTCTAGACATTATTGTGGGCAATTAGGTGAGGGGGTATCAGAGGCTACAGACATCATTTTAAACTTGAAGCTCCAAGCCACCCCTTTTCATACCCTCAAGCCCTGACAGGGAGATCCAAATCAAAACTACACTGAGATTCCATCTAACTTCACTTAGAATGACAATCACCAAGAATACAAACAATAATAAATGCTGGTGAGGATGTGAGGAAATAGGAAACCTTCTAGACTGCTGGTGGGACTGCAAATCAGTACAACTGCTATGTAGATCAGTGTGGAGGTTCCTAAGAAGACTGGGAATAGAACCACCGTATGAGCCAGCTATATCACTACTGGATAGCTTTCAAAAAGAACTGAAGTCATAATATTTGTAACACATGCATATCTGTGTTTATGGTAGTACAATCCACAATAGCTAAATTATGGAACCAACCTAGCTGTCCGTCAACAGATGAATGGATAATGAAACTGTAGTGGTATATATACACACACAATGGAATTTTACTCACCCATAAAGAAAAAAAAAGTTATGTCATTTATAGTAAAATAGATAGAACTAGAGATTACGCTAAGTGAGATTAGCCAGTCTCCAACGTGAGGAGCCATGTGTTTTCTCTCATATGTGGAAGCTAGAGAGAAACTCGGAAACAAAACCGACTTCAGATAAAGGAAGAGAGACGCCAGAAGAATAGTGGAAGGGGATACAGAGAGGGTGTGTGTGGGGGGAGGAGATTTAATAAAGGAAACAGTTCAAATAATGCTATGTACATATATGAAGTTATCAATTCCAATCTTAATAATATGTACCAGGGAGTGGGAAGGATCAGAAACGCACCAAGTGCTGTGTGCTTGTATATTTCTATCGCTCTGAACTTCTGATACATAATCACAATGCATCAATAAAAGTATACATTTAGAAAAGCCTGACAGGGCATGTTATAGCAATAGTTCTCAAAAAAAAATGTATTCCTCCATATGCATCCATCCAGAGACAATGGGCACTATCTAAAGACATTTTGAGTTCTAACTAGGAGTGCTATAGGCACTTATCAGTTAGAGGCCCGGGATGCTGCTAGACATCTAAAGTGCACAGGATGGTTTGGTTTCTTGAAACACAGGATTACCCCCACCCAAAGTGTCAGCAGTGCAATGTTGAGAAATTCTACTTTATGACAAAGGTCTGCCTCAAACAGAGCTGCTATAGGGGGAACTATTTGACAGCTGTGTCTGTTCTCCTGATTGCCTATATTAGCATCACACATTTTTATCTGAATGCCCAGATACATTAACTTTCTGTTGATTAGGACATATAAATCCTTCTCCAACTCCAGGGAGAAAGGGCAACTTGCTTTCTCTTGGTCTTCCCATAACAGATGACACAGTAGAGCAGAAATACAATCACTAACCTGGAGATGCTGAAAAGTCCCCAGCCCACCTGCAGAAATGTGGTGAACCAAGCATGCCTGGGCAGCCCACACTTAAAGACAGCAAGTGGCTGTGTTCCCCCAGGGGAAACTGTAGAGAACTGGCTGCATTCTATCTCACCAAATGAGCAGTGTTGAAAGAATACCAAAAGGGTGCTCTGAATCTCATCCCAAAATACCCAGGATAGCTACGAACCATCAAGAAACAAAAGGAGTCAGAGAGTCTGCGTCAGGTGGGTGGAGGATACTGAGAGTCTGTGTGCTGGAATTAGCCAAACTTACATGCTTATCCCAGAACATTCATAAAGCTTATGTATACATTTTATAGTAGTTGCTTCAGTGATAAGGTGCTTACTAAGGCTCTAAAGGTATTTTGCCAACTAAGAATATTTTTAAGAGCAATGCTAGCACACCAAGACAGCTAAGCCAGTGGGTCATCAGCACCCTGACAGCCAGCAACAACCAGTGACCAGACATGACATTTGCATGCCCCAGTCTCCTGTGAGCAACTCTGACAGCTGGGAAACTGGCAGCTAGCTAAGTAATTACTAGAATTAACTTTGATCACCCCCACTCCCAGATGCTCTTCAGACTCTAATTCAGAGCTTAGGGGGTTGTTACAACCCTTTTAATATATTTGAAGTTTCTGATGTTTTTAATTTGGTATATTGTTTGTTGGTTGTCTACCCCCAATGATTCTCTTCCATCCCCAAATTTTCAATGGAAACTTTCCTATATTTCCCATATAGGTA
>PVLC010025324.1:0-23679 GCA_004027655.1 Graphiurus murinus | reverse complement strand
TGTGTGTGTGTAAATTTATTATAAGGCATTTACCCACTCAGTTATAGAAGCAAAGTTCCACTATATACTATCTGTAAACTGGAGAGCCAGAAAAGCCAGTGGTAGATTCTGAAGTTCTGATATTCAGAAAACCAGAGAAGTAGATACCACTCCAAATCTGATTTTTTAAGAACCAGGAGCCCCAAGGGCAGGAGAAGAGAGGATCCTACATAGGTACTCAGGCAGAGTTAATTCAGCCTCCTGCCACTTTTTATTCTCCTCCAGCCCTCTGATGATTGAAGGAGGCCCACCCATACTGGGGAGGGCCATCTGCTTTGCTCAGTCTACCAAATTCAAATGATGTCTTCTAGAAACATTCTCACAGATATACCCAAATATAATGATTAATCAGCTCTCTGAGCATCCTGTTGCCCAGTCAATAGACACATAAAATTAAACACCACCGGGAATAATCCAAATATTGCCCCCTGTGAGCAGAACATATGTGAGCAATAGTCTCACAACCCCAGTAACATCTTACTATAGCATTTTTTTCTCATTTGGTTTGCAAAAGTAATACCTCTTTTAAAAAAGTTGCACTTCTTTGTGTTCTAATATATTTAAATATTTGATATTTTATTTTTATAAGCTTTTATGTATTTCCACTGAAGCATTTGCATCTTGAAGTATGCTTTTTTCTATGTTTATTGTATAGTTTTCATCCTTTTTTTCCAGGTTGTCAAACTGACTCTGAACCTCCTACTTTTTTGTTATTGTTGTTTGTTTTGGCAATACTAGGGATTGAACCCTGGAACATTCTACCTCTGAACTATACCCCCAGCCCTATCTTTTATTCTTTATTTTGAAACAGGGTCTTACTAAGTTGCAGAGGGCCTCATTGAGTAGGTGAGGTTATGAACGCAAGATCCTCCTCTCAGCCTCCCAAGTACCAGGATTATGAGAGTAGGCCACCATGCCCAGCTCCTCCTAGATTTTTTGATGGGCATTATGAGTCTTGAATACTGAAAAGTATCGAATATCACTGAAAAGTAAAAGTATCACTGAAAAGTTAAAGGAGATTCCTTCTGGAGTAGAAGCATTGTTTGGCCAGCAGGTAGATCTGCTCAACACATAGTATACTCATTAATTATTACGAAGTGATGAAAAGGAACATTCCAGAATCATTTGATAAAGCAAAAATTTCCTAATGTGACATTGACTTGAATTTACTCCTCACACCCAAAGCACAAATTCCTCTTTTATTTATTTTTACAAGATTTAGTACTTTAAAATATAAAACTGCATTTAGATGTTACCTGAATTCTTCAAAAATATTTATAATCATAGATAAAATGTTATTATGTAAACAAATGTTATACGATGTATTTATGCAAATATATGCTTCCAAATATTATCATCTATTTCATTATGTGGGAAATATTGTGTTGGAATAATAACATTTAATAATATAATAATATTTAATGACAGCTTTCCAGAATAATCATCTCCAGCTAATAAGCATGATTAATTGTAAATGACAGGACTGAAATGATTTAGCAGGACGGTTTGATATGCAACCGTGGCTTCATATATCAGAAAATGTAATTAATTACTTAATTATAAATAAAATAGACACTGTTGGTAAATTTATTATAAATATCATCAAATCATTATACAGTAAAAGTAGTTCACTTATTTTTTATTACATTAAAACCACTATTTTGAGAATTTAGGGGTAATAAAGTGCTTTCAGTTATAAAATATATTCAAGTGAGCATTTTTCCCTCTCTCCTGAGTCTTGTCTCCTCCAACACAGGACTGAAGTGTATGTACAATCTTGTGTTCCTGCTCCCAGGGCTTCCCTTTCAGAAATCATTGTCATTTGAGGATAAAATGTCTGTATCTCTCTACCTCATTGACTCCCCATCTGCTGTCAGCAATAATTGGAAGCATTTCTTATTTTTCTCACGTAGCCCCTTTAATTTCTTTTTCTCTATTTAACAGTTTTATAATTAACACTGTATTGTGGTGTATATTCTTGGGAAAATACTACAAAAACATATCAGTGCAGAATATTTACATTACAGACGACTCAAGGTAATCTGGCTCCCACAGTGTCCCCCAAGTCCTTTTTCTTTTTATTGAGGGATAGAGCACTTCACAACAACAATTTGTTAGTGAATGTACAAATAATTCTGTAAATTAAAACAAGTTGGAAGGGTTGTTTGTTTTCTGAACAAGAACTTAAGTATCCTTAAATGGCTGACTATTGATTTAGGATGAACTTCTGAAATTTTCACGAGTCATTTTCAGAGGTGATATCTAGATTACCTAGCATGTTACAGTCATTCATGAGTTCTTATTGATACCCCTCATGCTCATTGTTAAAATCAAGACTATGATTTCATTCTAATAGTACCATTTCCTTAAAAATGCATTTTTGTGTGTTTCTGGAGGTTATTTCAGATGTGATTCAGAGAAGAAAATAACTGTAACATGTCAGAATTCACTAAGTGAATTAAGTACTATTAAGTACTTAATAAGGTACTATTAAGTACCTTCAAGTAGGGAGTGACATTTTGGCTTCAGTAGCAATAAAAAAGAGGTGGAGTGGGGAAATGGGAAACAGATTCCAAATCTAATTTTCAAAGTCTTGAGGTAAGAAAAATCAGAATAAGACTTATTAATATGAATACTACTAAAATAGCTTGAACATCTTCAGTGTTTGTTTTTACTTCCACACTTACAAATACTTAATTTCTGAGAAATCCAAAGGTAATGGAATGATCTCAGCTTAACTTTCATCCTGCTTTGGGAGAATCCTATCATTTCATGATATAATAAATTACTAGTAATAGAATTTATAATTTATATTAAAGTGTTCTAATGATTTGAATTCCAGCTTACTAACTTTGCAAACTTGGAGAAAATACTTAATATCGCTAAACCTTTTTATTCCCTCACAGAAATTACCATATGCAATTTTTATCAGAATTAAATTATATTCATGGAAAGCATTTAACATAGACTCTAATGGATATTAATTTTTTGCTAATTATTAACTAACATCAATATCATCATCATCATCAACATCATCTTTATAACCAAAGAATGATTGAAGGTACTGTAGAAGAGAGGGCTGTCAGAAAAATATGTGGAAGAAAATGAAGATTAGAGAGTTCAGCATGGTGGTTCATCACTGTAACCCCAGGAAGATTGCAGGCTTGAGCCTAGCCTCAGGAATTTAGCACCATTCTCAGCAATTTAGTGAGACCCTTTTTCAAAATAAAATAGGGCTGGTGGTGTTTTAAGAAGTGGAATGACCCTAGGTTCAATTTAGGAACCACACACACACACACACACACACACACACACACACACACACACCAAAAATTAAAAAAGGAAAAGAAAGGAAAGAAGACAGAAGGCACAGAGAATGCACTGGAGTAGCCATTGGCTAATTTTGGCATACACATGATAAAAAACAAAACAAGAAATATGGTAATATTTCAAGAGCCTTTGAAGTAACTCATTTCAAGCTCACATCCTCTGATTAGATATTATTATGTTCTTCTCTTTATGATAAAATTGGGGATCAGAAAAGTTATGTGGTTAGACCAAAGTCATTGTAGAGTATATTACTGGCAAGGTAAATTTAGTTTGCTAGCTATTTATGTGGAATGCTTAGCACCAGAAATATTTCAGACTTTGGAATATCTACAGGTATATAATGACATATCTTGGGGATGAGGCCCACATTTAAACATAAAATTCACGTATGCTTAATTTATACCTTATGCACATAGCATAAAAGTAATTTTATATAATATTTTAAATAATTTTTTGCATGAAACATAATTTCATGGTGTAGAATTTTCTTTTTCCTTGTGGCCTATGTTGGCAGTTAGAAAGTTTTAGATTTTGGAACATTTGGGATTTTAGAATTTCAGATTAGGGACATTCAACTTCATCACAGTTTGGATGTAGAATTTCCCCCTAGACCTCACGGAGTCAAGGCAGCCATGGCCTAGGCAGGGCTTGTTGGCTGATGAGGGGTACCTGGGGATGTGGTATATGAGTTTACATATGGTCCTTCTTCCCCTTGTTCTCTCTCTTCCTTTTGGCCTCTGTGGTGTGAGAGCACAGCCCTTGAGTTCTTTTCTCTCTGCCTCTCTCCACTATGCCCTGAGCCCTACAGATTTCACCTAGCCTAAAATGGACTGAAACCCTGAAATCTCCAGAACTGTGAGCAAATCTTCCTTCCTCTAAATTATGGTGGTCAGGTGTTGGGATTTCAGCAGTAAGAATATTGGCTGAAACAAACCTGTAACTCATTTTTCATGTTTTTTTCTTTTTCTTTTTCTTTTTTTCTCAAGACTAGAAAACTGCCTTCAATACATTTTAGACAATTTGGAAAGGTGAGAAGTTTACTATTGATATTCAGATCCTTTTGTCTTTTATCAGCTTCTCTCTAATCTTATGCCATCTGTCTTTTTGGTACCAAGAGAGAAAAGCAAATAACTCCTGGGATTTAGGAGATTCTGCGATAATCTAGAAATTTGAAATGCAATATTAAGTTAGTCTTGTTGATTTCTGATCACATGGTTAGCCAATTAAAAATATGTTCCACTAATTTCTCACTGATATTTTCTATCCATTTTCTGATGGTTTTCAATGTACATGTTCATCTAGTTGTTATGGTTGTAAACAGAGTGTTGTTTCACTAGGTTACCTGTCTTCAAGTGACCTTATCAAAGGAGCTGTAGATATATGAACAAATATTTACCCAAATAGAGGTACACATTGTCAAGTTACTGTACAAGTTTGCTACTGCTTTTCTCATTTTGCCACCCCACCAAAACACTTTCATAATTTAAAGCCAATCCTTATAGTGTTTTTATTTAATATTAGAAATTTTATTTTTTGCCTCAAATGAATAAAACTTCATAATATCATTAAAAGTCTAAAACCAAAATAAATAACACTTTTTAGTCAGAAAGTTCTTTCTACATGTTTAAAAAGAGATTAAAGTTCCTTACAAGAAAGTCTCATTCTATGTGACACTACCATTGACTTAGAATTTAAGATAACCAGCCGGGCGTGGTGGCACACACTTGTAATCCCAGCATTTGGGAGGCTGAGACAGGAGGATCTGGATTCGAGGCCAGCCTCAGCTACCTAGTGAGGCCCTCTGCAATTTAGTGAGACCCTGTTTCAAAATAAAGAATAAAAAATAGGGCTGGGGGTATAGCTTGGAGGTAGACTGTCCCTGAGTTCAATCCCCAGTATGGCAAAAATTTAAAAAAAAATTAAAAAAAAGAAAGAAAAAAAAAATTTAAGATTACCTAACACTAGATTTTTGAAAAAAAAAATAAAGAATTTTTCACCTTGAAAATCTATTCACTTGTTAGGAAACACAGTTAGCCACCCACATTTGTTTACATTAAGTCCCCCCCTCAGGGCTATTATTTCAACTTTATTGAAATATAAATTAAGGACAAATGCTTAACGTGATTTGGCCAATTATTTTCCTTGTACTATAGAGAACAAGATCGATCTAGTAATTTAGATGACTTTCTAAGTATACATAAATTTCTGAATTTGAAGATATGTTATCTTAGAGAAAGGATAAATTAGACATTGAAGAATGATTCATTTAAGCTAATTTAGAACATTATTGATCTCTTTCATACTACTTATATTCTTACCATAGGAATAAGTTCTCTTGATATAACACATCTTTTGGACCAGAATTACTCTGTATATATCATTAGGTTATTATCTCCTCCAAATTATCTAGTTTACTGACATTGAAATAGCTTAGATTTTTAATTGATAGTCTTTTTCCTATTATTAACTTTTCCACAGATGAGTACAGATAAAAGAAGGATCAGACCATTATGGTCTTCCAAATAACTATTCTTGACTGTGGTGTTGTTCTATCTCACCCTACTCTGAAATAATTCATTTGGCATTTATTAAAATACATGGTATGTATAAAGCACATAACATACACTATTTATACCTTACTCTTATTTAGTGAGTTATGTATAAATAAGTTTCCCTAAAAATAGTTATACACTGTTTATTTATATCATCACTATAGAAGGAATAGAAGCTAACAAACTAGATATTTTGATATATACACAAATCCTATATCAGAGTTAGAAATCTTTGAATAAAGTTTTGATCAATGAACATGGAGAATGTATTCCTATCCTAAATGATATCTTACCTAAAAGATGTAACAAATATGATTGTGGTTGAAAAATATAATTAGATTTCTCCGAAAAAAGCAAATGGAAATGAAGCAGAAACATTCTTTATTGTACTTTGATCTTAAACCTACTTAATTATAGATATTAAATATTTTCTTTGAGGACATAAGAAAATAAAAATCAACCACTTGTAACAACTTTATAAACATTCCTAGAACCTGGAAGTATCTTACATCATTATAGTGATGTGGACCTAGAACCTTGAGTACACTTAGAAGCCTTGATTTTCATATTCTAGTTCTTAGAATTTGTTCAAAGACAAAATTAACCATCTTTTATGCACAAAGATCCTCCATGAAAAATAATTTAGAGTATCAAATATTTGGACATAGGCTCTATAACCAACACCTAGTTTAATTAAATCATGGTTATGTATTGAATAGAGTATTATACATCCTTAGGAAGATTCTTAGCAATTTAGTAAGACCATGTTTCAAAATATAAAAAAATAAAAAAGGCCTGGGGGCATGGCTCAGAAGTATAATACCCTGGGTTCAATCTCCTGTACCAAAAACATTTACATATATGAAAGGTATTTGATGATATAATGTGGAAAGAGAAAAAGATAAGATAGAAAACAATTCATATATTGTCTTTATAATTTTTGGTTAAAAATGGCCTATATATTTAAAGTATATGCATCTCAAATATTACTTCTCTATTTTATCTATGAAGAAAAATATTTTAAATTTCTATGACTTAAAATTGTCTCTAGTTTCAAGTAATTTATAATTAACCTATAAACATTTTATAATCACAAGATTCAGTTTAGGAGGTCTCAATTATAAAGTTGAATGGCTTTAAAGAAAAGAAATTTAATACCTAATTAAAATATACTATTTTGCTATATCTTTTATGTTTTAAGTAATATATAATATTTATAAATATTGATTTCCAAGTAGATGTACTAATATGCAGTTAAACTAAGAAAAATCAATTATCGGATGTTTTAATAATGATCAGACCATCACATGCTGGAAAGCTGTGGCATGCATAAAGACATCATATATATTTAGGTGTTCTGTACATTTACTCTTCCCAGATCTGAGGTTAAAATATGTTGGGTATAGAAAAATTTATGTATTAAACTACTCTGACCCACTTAGAACACCTGCACAAAGTTGGAGAACAAGTGGCATATTTACAATCTGAGTTTGCTACATAGATATGGATGAATAAGCCACAGAGGATTCTTTTAAAGGAAAATAGCAGCTTTCAAATAAAACTCCTCACACTTTATGATCACTCCCTTGCAGAGTTCATTTATTTTTATGGTTTTAACCATTATTCCTATGTTAACCAACTCCCAAATCTGTATTTCCAGGCATAATCACTCATCCAGTTTCTGAATTCACATTTCACATATAGATCCATGTAGATATTAGTCATTGCAAACTCCAAACAATTTGCCACCACTCTTCCTTTCTAATAAGCATGTCCTAACCTTCCAATATTTTCAGTAGGATCCTATTTGTTTCCTGTACCATACTTAGCCTCATTTCTTAACATTAACAATTGTTTTAATTCCTCTGAGTATTTTAGCTCCTGGTTCTTTCACATTTTACTATTTTTTTTTACTAATCTTCCATAGCTTTTCATTGCAATCATTGTACCCTAATCTATCTTTCATCATATCATATCATATTTCTAGAGGCCTTTAGATGCCTTTTTCATGGATATCTTTAGGTACACTAGAAATGCTATAGTTGGCACTTCTTTATTCTCCTTCCCTCAATCCACAAGCTATAGTTAATTTTAAAAGGCAGAACTTTAGAATTAGAAAGTTGTAACTTGAATTTAGACTCTGTGCATTGAGTGAAATTCTAACTCATCCTTGTATACTGAGTATGCATTGATAAAATTAAGTTCTTAATAGCAAAGGTAAAATATATCTTCACATTTCAGCAAATAGTTATCCAGGACATAAGACAATCGTAGTCTTCTCTACCTTATTAAGCAGTGTGGAAAGAAGTATCATTTCAAGGATACATTAAAACAACGATTGAACTGCAGTAAATCATAATCCAGTTGGTTGTCAAAAAATGTGTGTATGTGTGTGTGGCGTGTGTGTGTGTGAGCAAGTGTGTACATGCATACAGGCATACTGCTTTTATCAACCTGAATACATGTGTAAAACACCTGCTTCACATTCAACTTAATATAAAATCAGTAGGGATGCATCAAAGCCAAAGATAAACTTCCAAATTGCTTATAATCAAATTGGTTATAGGAAACTCAGACATGCCAAGCAAAGGCAAATAAAATAAAATAAAATACAGACATCTCTGAGTATCAAACGTAATTTGTCCCTGCCAGTATATTGTACAGTGAATTTTCAGAAGCTGGGAGCCTCCATTACATTATTTTAAATGGAAAAGAAATGATGGGTTTCCAGAGTAAGCAAACCCCTAGACATGTTCCTGCAAATTACTGAAACACTTTAAACTACCAATATCACAATTCCTGGAGGGGCTTTACAGAGTATAATGCTTGTAAGATGCTACTTATCAAATTACTTAACATTTAATAAATCAAAATAGATATGTTTATGTGCAGAACACAGATACTACACCACGTCAGATGTAGATTATATATCTTTTCTGTGCCAAAACAAACATGGACTAGCAAATACATTTGGGAGAAGAAAAGAGTGGCAATACTAAATATAGTGTCTAAATTGCACCCATGTTGATAATAGACACAGGAGCTTGGTAGATGCAACACTGGGGTTCATGACAGGCTAAATTTTCAGAGAAGGATGGGGAAGAATTTAATGCCAACAACAGAATCCCATGAGGGGGGGTGGAACTGAGATGTTAGCATTCTAGTATCCTCTCTCCAGATGTCAACATGTTCATTGGTGTGTGAACATATTCATTAGGCCAGGATTTCAATTTAGATTGTGAATTCGGGATAAACCATTTTGCAAGTCATTATAGTAAATGTTGAAATGTTGAATGATCAAATATCGAGGGATACAACTTTTCATTAGCTACTGAATTGTGTGTTTGGGATTGTATATGCTATAGAATTAAACAGATGAGAGTCAATAGCAAAGCTAGAATGAGCAGAAAAATATCAGGAAGAGGCTAATTAAGTAGAGGCCAAATAATAGATTAAAGCATTCTTTAGGTAGAAAAGAGACGTGGAGGGAGGTTATTTTAAGGGACAGATGTTCATGCACATGCCAGTGACAACAGAGGTAGAGATTGATTTACTAATAGTTTCCAGTAGTTGCAAATCACTTTCAGAAAGTATTTAGATATATTTACTATATTCAGTAGAAGCATGTGTGTCTAACATTTTATCTATTTTATTATATATAATGAAAACACGTATTTATTATATATATATGTATTATATATACACACATGGACAAACACTTATATTGCTAGGTCTAATTTTCTTACTTATTTGCAATTACAAATAGAATTAAAAGAAAAGGCTGCACTAGGAGCACCACCTTAGAACAAGATGGGAGGTGGAACATCATTAATTTTGCAAGGTAAATGAAAATGAGAGCTGTGTGCCTGTATTCCTCTAGCACACTGAACTTCAGCAACATGTATTATCACAATGCACCAATAAAAAAATTTAAAAATATTAAAAATAAAGAGCACAGCAAAAAAAGGGAATATTTTGAAAAGTAAGTAATTAGCTAGAAACTAGAATTCAATTGTGCTAAATTATAACTACATACAACCTTTCTGTTTTTGAAGGATGACTATGATTTGTATTAAACCCATTATTTATATTTTATATTTTACTTATTAGGTCAGAGATAAATATTAGCAGCTATCTCTGGGATGTAAAAATCAAACAAAAATTAATGTATATTTTGTCAAACTTATCTCACTAGTTCTATTTTAAATATAAATTTTAATATAATGTTTACCTACTTTAAAGCACATAATCCTCTAGTTCTTTTTTTCGGCAAATTTAGCTTACAATAGGTTAATGTATTTTAACAATGTAAAGATCATTTTTAAATATCTTAAAACACAATTTCCACTGGTGCCCTCCTTAGAGCATTAGAACACTCTTGTATAAATACACATACACACATACACACACACACACACACACACACACACACACACACAATCACACATGCCCACATGCAGGCTAGTTATTTTAAATAGCCAGGCATGGTGGTACACACTTATAATCTCAGTGTTTGGGAAGCTGGGGCAGATAATTGTAGGTTTGAGGGCAGCCTCAGCAATATAGCAAAACTCTTTACAATGTAGCAAGATACTGTTTCAAAAAGAAAAAAAAATTAAAAAGAACTGGGGTGCAGCTCAGAGGCAGAATGTCCCTGGGTTCAATCCCTGGTACTACTAAAGAAACCATAATGAAACCAAAACGGCAGGCAGGGCTAAAATGCATTTCTATTCTTACTATTTCCCAACTACTTTTCAGGAATAAAAAATAAAATCCTGCAAGTTAGAAATTAAAGGTTAAAACGTGTTGATGATAATAACTAAAATAAACAGGATATTTAAAGAAAAAGGCATACAGCTGAAAGAAAAAACAGCAGAGTAGAAATAGCTGGCTTAAATATAAAATTTCTAATGGATAGAATTTGAAGACTTCTATCATGATGATTATAAGGAAAACATGGCATTTTGCATGCTGGGTATGGAAGCATTCCTAGTTACTAAAATTTCTCCAAGAAAATACAATAGTCCTGCTAATCATGTTACTCTTACATATAGCATGTAAATGATGAGATTTTTTTCTGTTCTGGGAGGTTTATATTATAAATCAGTCATGTTAAAGCTGCTCTGAGTCCTGTAATACACGCTGTTGGAAGTCTGAGGTTAATTGGATGGACAATTAGTCTTTGGTCATTTGTCAAAGATACTGTGGCTTCTTGCCAAGAAAAGGTAAATTAAACTAAATGACAAATCATGTTTCTTCATTCCCCATAATTCTATTATTGGAAAAATAAATTTGGTCAAAATGTATGAGTGAAAGCTGTAACATCTACACTCATAGTCAACTAAAACACAAGACAGAGATCCAATATTTTTGGGAAGGCAAAAGCAAGAAGCTGTTAAAATATAACAGGGCATCATGGTGCATGTCTGCAATTTCAGTCCTTGGGAGGCTGAGAGAGATGGATCACAGGTTTGAGGCCAGCCTCAGCAACTCAGGGAGGCCCTCAGAAATTTACTAAGACCTTGTTTCAAAATAAAATAGGACTGGGGGTGTAGCTCTGATGTAGAACATACCTAGGTTCAATCCCTAGTACCAAAAAGAGAGAGAAAAAAAATAACAGAATACATTCCTTTTATATTTTAAAGCACATTAATGATATAAACTACTCAAAGAAAAATGAAAGAGAAAAACAGATTAATTGAAACATAAGCCTCGTTCCCCACACACAATGTATTGAGTAATTAGTCTATGCACAGCAAAAGATTTCTAAACAGTAAAAATTCTAGTTTATATGTTATAAAGTGGGTGGGGGTATACCCTAATCAAAAAAGAGAGCAATTACATGATGGTATATGATCAAAGATCACATTATGGTGCAGATTCTAAGAGCTATGGAGTCATAAGTGAGCAGCTTCTCTATGAAATGAAATAATCAATAATGGAAGTTAATGGTGGAATTAAACTGAATCATTTAGAGAGTCCCTAATAATTGTGGGGTAGGAACAAGAATACTAATGGACACACTTAGCTTGCATCCTGCTTCCCTTTTTCTATTTCTAGTTCTTCCTACCCTGCGGCTGCCTAATATACACGTGTACGGACACCCTTAAGCTAAGATTTAGGCTTTGCATAGAACTATCTCCTTACCTAGTCAACAGTTGCTCCTTGGCATAATTTAGGTCTGTGTGCCCACCTGTAGTTAGAAGTAGACTTTGAGGCCATTTGGGCAGGGAATGTTAAGATACTGGTTTCTAAGGCTGCGGACTTGAAGGGCAGCTCAGGTATTTAGTATGGCCACTCTTTTGTCTCAGTAGACCCTTGGCTAAATGAGAAGGCTCACAACTGGAACAAAGATGAAGATAAGCTCATCAGAGCAGAGGATGTCGCCAACAATTTGCTAAGTACATTTTGTGATATGAAATTACAGAAGAAAGATCTCAAGTTCTAATCATTGATTAGAGACTGGAGACTGGGTAGTAAAGAAAAATGACAGGCAAGATTGAAGGTGGGAATGGCACATGAAGAATGAAAAGGTGAATGGGGGAGTAATTAATGAGTTAGCACTGTGCATATAAATGTCCTTCATTCTTAACCAGCTATAGTGTAAAAAGAAGCATGGTGGTGCACGCTTGTAATCTCAGTATTTGGGAGGCTGAGACTGGAGGATCCAGATTCCCGGCCAGCCTCAGCTAATTAGTGAGGCTCTCAGGAACTTAGTGAGACCCTGATTCAAAAATAAAGAATAAAAAATAAGACTGGGGTGTAGCTTGGAGGTTTGGGGGTGGAATGTCCCTGGGTTCAATCCCCAGTACCACCAAAAAAAAAAAAAAAGGCTGGGAGCTAGAAGACAAATTTGCTTCCAGCTACTATGAAGAGGCAGCAGGCATTACGTTCCAAGAAGCTGAAAAAATAAAGTGTTTTCTGCAAGAAGAGAAGCAAGACCTAATGTTTTTGAAAATACAAAGAAAAATTCAGCCGTACCCAGTTCGTCCACAACTTGATAGCTATAGTAAGAAACTGTTAACTCTCTAATGGATCTGTGCACTTCTCTCTTGTTCTCTCTCAAAGGGCGGCATTACGCTAATATTTGAGAAGAAAATTTTCAGCTTCTCTTTAAGTGTCATCATTTCATTCTCTGAACACTTCAAAGCATATGAAGTTAAGTGAACTAGCACTGAATCCCTTTGAAATGTGCATTACAATAATATTGCTTCCACTTCATATTACTAGTGGTTCCATTTTTAGACACTACACATAGAGGATGTGAGCCCAAATAAGATTCAATTTTGAAAGAGTTGAAATGGAGGAGGCCTTTGCTCTTGAACTTCTAAGAGATTTCCTACTTTACTGCAATTTTGGAAGGAGCAACAACTCTTTAGAGAACTCAATAGTGCCCTTAGTGGCATTCTCAGGCAATCTGATGATCACCTACCATCAGGTCATTTAATGTTAGAGAAACACACAGGAGATAATTCTAATTCAAAAATTGGTAATAATAAAGATGACCACAACAATTATTTTTCTTTTATTAAATTCAAATTCAATGTGTAAACTTTTAACCCTAAGGAAGACTTTTCTAACCTAGGCAACATATAATTTCTTCTCACTATTTTCCAAGAGCAAAAGCAAATGATATATTTTGTGTTTTGAAAATAAGCATTTCATTTGACTACTCTTTTTCCCAAAATAGTTATTTTTAGAATCAATACCTGTGGAAAATGGAAATTATGATCCTTGGGGAATAGCAAAAGTAAAAGTAACATTATTATAATTCCCTAGTTCCCCTGTAGAGATAGCTTTAGAGTCGGGTATAATGGAAGAGAGTAAAGCAACAATGGCATCTGGAGTCTTGATAAGATTGTATTGCCCTGAACTAAAGCAATGTGTTTGTAATCTTATCAGTACCCAATATGAGAAATAAACTGACTGATTTTATTACCCTCATATAAATATTTTCTACAGGAATCTGAAAGTTGATTAATTTAAAGTGTTCATTTTCAGAATCAAGTAAGATCTCTCAATGCTATGAAATTCATTTTACTTCATTCATCAAGGCATAGCCATTATAGCATGTAGTTCCCAGCTTCACTATGGTCTTCAGGTTAAATGTGAGTGACATTCAGAGAAAACAGCGTAGTATTGCGTGCTTTTATTTTAATAAAGTTTCCTACTCAGTAATCATTAGGACACAGCTACTGAATAATAAGTTAAATACTGGTCTAGTTGGCAATTTGTCTACTTTTATCCCATTGAATTATTTCAATAATTTAACAAGTGCTTTTATATCATCTGGAATACTAAATTTGAAAAGTGTATAACAAGTAAATCATAAGCAAAGACCCTAGAATTTGACCCTTCTCTTTTAAGACCCAGAGCTTTTCTCTTCAAGTGCCCAAGAATAATTAGGTCCTCAGAGACTAACTCTTGCTAACTAAATGATCACAGAGCTCTGGCATGCATCCACTTTTTGGTTTATTATTTTGCAATGAAAAATAATGTCCTAAGACCTGGAAATATTCACTGTCAATGTGACCAGCATATTATCTCTTCTGGGGCCCAACAGCATGGGAAACTGAATTAAAATCATAAGCAGCTTTGTTGATTTACCATGAGTACTAATGGTTTCAGAACAGAGAAATATTCAACAGTCCATTACATCAGTGCATTCTCTTCAAGAGATGGACGTGCACGAGAATCTGAGGTGGCTTGGCCACTATGGAAACAAAACAAGGGAACTGGCTGAATGCAGCTGTCTGAGATGGCTAGAAGCCACTCACAGTCGTAATGAGTTTCTCTTTAAGACTGGAAATATTCAACCTCTTAGCTGCAGAGCTTTACACTTATTTCTACCCCAGAAATGGCATTTCCTTAGCAGACCGATATTTTGAGGCTATGGTTAACATACACTTTTTGCTAGATAGTACTTGAATCAGTGTGAGGAACATCTCTCCCAGTGACTTTCCTTTTATCTCTGCCCTTAAGACTAACCAAACCCTTCCTCTGAATGGCACACGATATTGTTAATTCGTTTAATGTGCTGTGTTTAAAATACTGCTAAACCCTTTAGGTTTTCTAGTTATCCTGTTTCTTATAGGTAAATGTCAAAATCCATATATATATATATATATATATATATATATATATATATATTCTCTCACTTTCTCTCTCTCAATATGATATGTGTGTGTATAAACATATATATACATATATATGTGTGTGTGTATAAACATATATATATATATACATATATACTACATAGAAGATTATGTCTCAAAGACAATGCTTTCTCCTATTTCCCAAAAATCTTATCGAGTAGTTCAGTGTAGCCCTTAATATTGTCAAGCTCATTTTTTTTCCATTTATGCATGACTAGATGATGTTTAAAGGGTTTATGTAACTTATTTAAGATACACATCTGCTATGCAATGATGCCTAGATTCAAAACCATCTGTTTCTCATTCCTAATACTAAATTCTTTGCTACTTTATTAAACTACTAGCCTCCTTCCTGTAATCATTTCCTTTAGTTTTGCTAAGTTCTTTGTGTCACTAGGAAATTCATTTAATAATGATCTGGCATCTTCATTATGAAGAAAACATGTTTCTGTGCAGGTAGTATGACACTTTGTCCTCCTCATAGCAAACTTGAGAACATACTTGCTTATATTCAATCTCATCTTATTTTTCATTGTCTCTTCAGCTATTCTCTGTGGACTTCTATCCTTTCAGTTCCAATAGAATTACTTTATCAAGGCCTTCAGTCCCTCCTTGTTAGCAAATCCAATATTCATTTCTTTGATTTTTATTATATTCAGAAAAATTGAATACATCTTTTATAAAACAATTTCTTCCCTTGGAAACTGCCACTCCAGAGTCACTCAGCTTCCCTCTTGTTTTACTGCCTGCTCCTTCTCACTCTCCTTTTCTGGAATTTTCCCTTGGACTTAACCTTTTAATGTCATAATGCTCCAGGCTCTGTTTCAGATGGCTCATCCTCTGTACTCTTTCCCTCTGTGGCCTCATTCAATCTCATGATTTTAAATACTGCGTATATGCTCACATTTGTTTTTCTAGCTCTGACCTGTCCCTAGCATTCCCGACAGTATATTTAAAAGCCTACTTGACAGATCTATTTAGATGCCTATCTATCATCTTATCCTTAGTGCATACAAAAATGGACCTTTTAACTTGCTTCCGTAGCCATCACCCACAGGAACTCTCACTCTGCATCTCCCTGAGTCACTTCCACTTCAGAAAAAGGCCCCACTATCTCAACAATTGCTCGAGTAAATTAGTTAGAAGTCATTGCTAATACTTTTCTCTCTCCATGACATTCGATCTATCAGTATATCAATTCACCCTGAGTTTAGAATATATTTTGAATTGGACCAGTTTCTTGCATTTCCATAACTACCTGCTCACTCCTGTATATTCCTGCTACTGCCAGAATGGCTCAGTTAGCCATTGCCCCTAGCGTATGCCATCACATATCTTGTCTGTCCTTTGCAATTTCACATGTGCCCCATGCAGTTCAATTCTCCACACAGCAACTAGAATGCCTGCTTTAAAAAAGTAAAATGGCACCAAGTGCTGTGTCCATGCATGCCAATGTTAACATGATATTTATTATGATGTGAGGTCATAATGCACCAATTAAAGCATATAAAATATAAAATGGATCATGCTTTTTCCTCATTAAGCCTTTCCACTTCCTCCCATTCTCCCTCTTATTACATTTGGCATTAAATACGAATGTTTTACACTTTGCCTATTTTACCAGAACTATGAGAACTGAGATCTGTCTTTCTAGTTCACATCAACATACCCTGGAGCCTAGAAAAATTGATTGGAAGTATAACTTTGCTTAGCAAATATGTCTTAGTAATTAATGAATGAAGAGTACATTGACTGGAAGTAAATAATAAGTACATCATTACGAGAATCAGGTGCTCTGAAAGTGTCACTTTTTTATACTTTTGTTAATGTATTGCAATTATACATCATAGATAGGTTCAATGTGATACAAACATACATGCGTATTGGTATACTTCATATATGTTACTTGATATACTTGGTATCCTAGTTGCTGGGCAGTGGCTGATTGAACCACGTATACTCTTGGTGTACTTCCCTCCGCATCCCACCCCATTTTCCCCCAGCTGCCTCCCCATACATACTAGGAACCCTGGTAATAATATTTTTGTGCATTGCGAAAGCATTATTTGAACTGTTTCCTTTCTCAGTCATCCTTTTCCCCTCTCACCTCCCTTCCCCAACCCCTTTCCACTATTATATTTGGTTTCTCTCTACATTTATCCAAAATCTCCTATAATTACTATTTTCTCTCTAGCTTCCACATATGAGAGATAACACACAACCCTTAACTTTCTGAAACTGGCTGATCTCACTTAGCATAATATTCTCTAATTCCATCCATTTTCTTGAAAATGACAATTTTGTCCTACTATTTGGCTAAGTCGAATTCCATTGTGTATATATACAACATTTTCTTTATCAATTTATGTGTTGATGGACACTTGGGTTGGTTTCATAATTTGATTATCATGAATTTGGCTGCCATAAACATGGGTATATACACATTGCTACAGTAATCTAACTTCAATTATTTTGGAAAAATTCCAAGGAGTGGCACAGTTGGTTCATATGACAGTTCCATTCCTAGTCTTTTGAAGAACCTCCATACTGATCTCTATAGTGGTTGTACTAATTTACATGTCCACCAAAGGAGTATAAGAGTTCTTAGTTCCCTACATACTCACCAGCATTTTTATTGTTTCTATTTTGATGATTGCCATTCTAACTGGAGTTAGATGAAATCTCACTGTGGTTTTGTTTGCATTTCCCTGATTGCTAATGATGCTGAACATGTTTTCATATGTTTATTGGCTGATTGAACTTTCTTTTTAAAAAAATATCATTTGTTGATTACTAGATCTATTCTAAGAAAAATTTTTGTGATTATTTTTGTTCCAATTGTTTCCTTATTTGGGAAATATTCCATCACCCTCTATCCACTGAAACTCTATTCCTGCAGGTACATCAAATCCACTCCCAAATCCTGCCCTGCCATTGGAAACTTTTTATGACCAATCACTTTTTTGTGTGTGTGGTTTTTTTTTTTGCCTATGAAATGTTCTTAAAATAATGCTAACACTCCTGTGGCACTTTTGAATCAGTATTAACTGGTTTCTCATTTAGCAATTTTTCAAAGTGCTAAATATGTACAAATAATAATGTATAGTTAAGTGTCCCATGGTAGCCTAACTTTTTCTAAAGAAGGTATCATGTTTTATTCTTGCCTGTATACTTTTTTCTTATTTTTACAAACATAAGCAGTATTCAAAGCAGCCTAATAATTTAATGAACTGAGTATACAGGTACTAATCAGAATAATAATTTATCAAATGCCTTATAATTTATTGATTAATCAGGAAAACTCCCCAAGGAGATCCTGGAAACATTTATATGAAACCTATGACAATTGTACAGACATCATTTAAACACATGCTGAAACTGTATTCTAATCATAAATTTATGAGAGAACAAGTGTTATAACTGTTCAAAAAAGAATATAAAGAATTGACACATATTTATAGACCAATAATAATAAATAGAAGCAAATGGGTTTTCCTTGAGAAATTGATGGCTGGAAAAAATCAACTGAACCTCTACCAGACAAAATAAAAGTTCCATTCTATTGCATTCTATGGATAAGATTTGTGTGTGTGTGTGTGTGTGTGTGTGTGTGTGTGTGTGTGTGTGTGTGTGTGACATTGGGGATTGAACCCAGTGGCATTTTATCTCCAAGGTATACCCACAGCCCTAATTTATTTTTATTTGGAAACTGGTCTTACTAGATTGATGAGAGTCTTATTACTTGCTAATACTGTCCTTGAACCTGTGATTCTCCTGTCTCAGCCTCCCAAGTACTGGGATTACAAGTATGCACCATGAAGCCCAGCTAAGGATAAGATTTTTTTTTTTTTATTACTATGAGTTATCAGTAACTCTCAGAGTTGTAAAATAGTTCAAAGTAAATTAAATATGAGATACCCCAAAGGAATGTTCTCTAAACAATATATAAGATACTAATCAGTTGTGTTATGATTTAAAAAAAAAAAAAAGAAGAAGCAAAAGAAGGCTAACGTTAAAAGAAGTTTATTTAGCTCACAGTTCTGGATGCCAAAAGTCCAAACAGTATGGCACAGATTCTTGAGAGGGCTCCCTCCCCATGGCTGCATCATCTTATGGTGGATTGGTGGATGATAATTATAAGGATGTATGGGGGAGGAGGAGATCACATCTTGAAATAGGAAGCTGGAGAGAGGGAGTGGCCTCTCACAGCCCAGTCAGAGGGCACAGCTCCAATTGACCTAAGGATCCCCCAGTAGGTCCCACCTCTTAAAGATCCCACCTCCCACCTGTGGACCACAGTATTTCTAACAAGTGACTCTTTGGGAGACACAGTTAAACTGTATCTGAACCTTAGCACATTGTTTCCTTTTGGAGTGCTATTTTTTCTCCAGTCACTGAAATTAGGCCTTTCTGTATAAGTTAAGTGAGCCACAGTTATATAGAATACAGAGCATATATTAAAGCAACAAGAAATGCATGATGCATTACATATATTTAGGATGTAGAATCTGCATGTTTATATGCTTATGTTTATTCTTAAGCACTATTAATATAAATTTCATTTTCTATAAATTCAAATTTTCCAATATACATTTTGCAAGTAAATGTTGTGTTCTATAATTCTGCTTATGTGTTTGTTAGCTAGACTTTTAATTTTCATGTAATTAAATCAATTAATTTCCCTCTTTATACTTTTATTTTGCTCATTATTATGCTTTGGAAGTACTTAATTCCCATACCCAAGGAACAGAGGAACACTTACGAGACTTTCTTTTGGTTTGTTAAATGTTTTATTCTATTCCATGTGATGCCATGATGCATTGGGGACTTTCTTTGATATAAGAAATTATGTAGAGATCTAATTGTATATTTTTTTGATAGTTAGCCATATGCTCTCTGGCAAATTACTTATTTCATTCTTTGCTCATGAATAAAAATGCAATATTGCTTACATACTTGTAAGAATAGCACACTGGTTTTGTGTGTGTGTGTGTGTGTGTGTGTGTGTGTGTGTGTGTGTGTGGTGTTATATGTGTTAGGTATGAATAATAAGCAGCAGAAATTTGCCTAATTTTATATTCTCATGATTTCTTTTTGTGGTACTGGAGATTGAACCCAGGGATATTTTACCTCTGAGGTAGACCTCTTCAGCCCTATTTTATTCTTTGTTTTGAAACAAGTTCTCACTAAGTTGCTGAAGATCTTGCTAAACTGCTGAGACTGGCCTTGAACCTGTGATTCATCTATCTCAGCCTACTAAGTACTAGTTTTACAAACATGATCCACCATGCCTGGCTCTATTTTCATTTTTGTAGGCATATGTATTCTTTCTTTACACATAAACTCATTTTAATAATTATTTAAAATAGACCTACATAAATATGTATTCATAACTGTTTACTTCCATGTACATTAATTTTAATAATTATTTAAAACTTATTAATAGGATAAAAGGTAAACCTTTTTATTTTATTCTTTATAAGCATGTGAACGTTCCATTGTTATGCAAGATATTAGTTGACTTTTACAGCATATTTAATTTATATTAATATGTCCCTATACCTACAGTTGTCTAGGTCTTATATTGAATTTTTCTCTGTCCCTTGGTATTAAGATTGATTGTTGGGAATAGAATACTGTAATTTTGGAGCATATGTGTATATGTTTTACTGTATTAGTTACACATTCCTGCATAACAAATTAACCTAAGATTCAGTGCCTTCAAATGACAAACACCTAATACTTCACAGCTTCTCTGGGTCAGGAAGTAATAGCAGCGAGGCTGGGTGGTTCTCGCTCCAGCGTTCTAAGATGGTCCCAGTCAGTGTCATTGGGGCAGTACTGGAGCTGGAGGCTCCACTTCCAAAATGATTCACTGCTGTGAGTTTATTACTACATCAGCCTTTCTACTCACTGTGCAAATACACTTATGACAGAGCATCCAAAACCACTTTTATTGGATTTGTGAATCATTTATTGTAATTGAAGATTTTAGCCAATTTAATCACTACAAATGTTTATATAGGTTTTATTTGCTTTTAGTTGTCCATCTTAATTCTTTTTGATTTGTTCAGATATATTTCTCCTGTCTTTTGATATGAGGATAGCTTATTTATTTATTTATTTATTTATTTATTTATTTATTTATTTATTTTTATGGTACTGGGGATTGGACCCAGGGGCATTTTACCTCTGAGCTAGATGCCAAGTCTTATTTTATTTTTAAACAGGGGCTCTCTAAATTGCTGAGACTGGCCTCATCCTGTGGTCCTTCTGTCCCAGCCTCCTGAGTACTGAGATTACAGGTGTGTGGCAGCATTCCCAACTCATACTTCTTTAATTTCCTCTAGGGATTAGTATGATATCCAACCTATTTTTAATTCTACCTTGATAACTTTTATATTTTTAAACTAACTCATATTCTAACCATGGCATCAAGATTGATATATGACTTTTTCAGACCATTCAATGTCAAATAATAAAATTAACTATTTCAATTTTGACCTATTTATGCTTATTTTGCTCGTGAGTTGTTGGTGGTTTTGCCTGTAGGTTTGGGACATGATTTATTATTTTTGAATGTTATTTTTAAAGGCATTTTATCTTTTAATGCTTCAAGAGATTTTTTTTTTAGTGTAGTTTCTGATGCCTCGTAGAAAACTAAGGAATTTTATTATTTTTTTATGCCAGTGAAATATTGGCTGGAGAAAGAGTTCAATGGTATCGAACATTGTATTTCAAATCCCCTTTGGCCAATGGACAGCTCTGTATTGGCTGAGACTCCCGGGCACGCACTCCTTTCCTTCACTGCCTGATAGTTATGATTTGTTCCTCACTTCAGAGTAACTTGTTCTCATTTATGTTTTCTGCAAAGTATTGACTAACTTCTCCTTTATCTTTGATTTGTGTTTTATTTTTACTAAGCCAGTTATGGTTTGTTATTTTATTTTTTATTCCTTTGAATGATAGTTCTTTCTTTACCTGTTGGTTTCACTCACTTGTGAAATATAATAAGCACTTTCTCTCTGAAGTTTCAACGTTTTTTTGTGCAAAAAAAAGTAAATATTATATATTGTTTGTTTATTTTTATTTGTATACATATTTATTTATTTGCTTTTGGTGCTAAGGACTGAACCCAGGAGGATTCTACCTCTAAGCTACACCCACAGCTCTTTCTGTTATTTTTACCTTGAAACAAGATCTCTCTAAGTTCCTCAGGGCCTCGCTAAATTGCTGAGGCTGGCCTCAAACCTCTGATTCAACTGTCTCAGCTTCCCAAGTAGTGGGATGATGGGCATATACCACCATGCCCTGCTCAATTATTTATTTTTTAATGATTCACTATAATTTTAATAGTTTATACCTTAGGAAATATGATTTTCCCTGTTTTTAATCTTTGGTTGTCTTTCTAATAGCTAATAAAATCTTAGTTGGATTCACTATTGATTAGAATTATTTAGTTGGAATTACTAGGTTAATTTCTATTTTACACTAGTCTAATGCCATTTTGATTTCTTTTGTAAGATTTTACTTCACTTGTAAACTAAATAGACATTCTAATATCTAGTTCTCTTATTTCTGCTTTTTCTTAGGCAACTAATTTTTCCCATTATTTTAGGACTTAGCATCTTCTGTTTTCAGCTCTAATACCATGATGTGTTTTATTGCAATTATTTTTGAGAGCACAAAGCACAAATGCTGTTTAATAAAGAAATGTGTCCTCTACCATAGATGTTTTTCAGTATTTCAGTCTTGGGCTCTGGACTATTGTATTTTTGTACCATCAAAATTTTACTGAATATTTTCATAGACCATATTTAGTTTAGCTTTTTTTTTATCATTTAGCAAGAATTATTGAAATCTATTATTTTTCTAAAACCATAATACATTGATTTTCTTTGTATCTCCTCAAAGAAGACATTATTCTGTGCCAACATACCTTGAGAGTTAAGCTATATGGTAGCCCAAGAGACATGGAGGAACAAGGAGACAGGGGTGAACTCACTGGGAATTTTCTTCTTGCCCTCCTGTCTGGTAAAACAGTTGCACTCTCTTTATTGCTCACTTGTCCAAGGTAGGCATATTGACATTTCCAGGGGAAACCTCACCTCTTCACTCTACATTCTGGGATTTGCTGATGTACCAATTCATTATCTCCTAGTATAACATTCTCTCTCTCTCTCTCTCTCTCTCTCTCTCTCTCTCTCTCTCTCTCTCTACATATATATATATATATATATATATATATATATATATATAATGTGTGTAATATATAAATATACGTATATTATATGTAAATAATATATGTGTATATATTATTTAAATGCATATATATGTAAATAATATATTGGCATATTGTAATTATGCATCATGTTGAGATTCTAAAATCTTAATATGATGAGATTTATTGGTACATTATTTGTTACAGAGAGATAAATAAATGTACCCATCATTGATGTATTTCCCTCCATATCTCACCCAGCACCCCTTCCTTCTCTCCCCATATATGTTAATGAGATGGTAATGATACCTTTATGGATGGACATAATCTTATTTGAATTGTTCCCTTCCTCAAGCCTCATTTTTTCCATCTCCATCTCCCT